>CAIGRO010034890.1:0-11868 GCA_903798355.1 Fraxinus baroniana | reverse complement strand
CTAGAGCAATAATGAACAAAAAAAAAACCAGAAACATAACACATAAATTTATAGCAGTTTACCCTCGATATGATAGCTACATTCACTTGCTGCTTAATATTTTTCATTATAATAAAGGAGATTACAAATGTTTTAACAAACCTCTCTATCTTGGCTACACGAAAACCACCCTTTTATATATAATAGGAATATTGGGGAGATCCACGTTTGAGGGGAAAAGTATATAATAAAATTAGGTTCCACAAAATCCAACATACAAGGTGTAACCTTTTTTAGGAATTGGTAATGTACTTACACATTAGCACAGCTAAAAAAGAGCCCAATTGAAAGCATCTTCTCTTCTCCCAATAGAGGAGTTAATATGGGCATGAGAATCAGCTGCAAGAGTTCAAAACCGAGCATAAAAGCCAAATTTGTATAAGAACTTGAATATACATACATAACATCTCATACTACTGCTAAAAACCACTTTCTAAGTATTCGGGAAGTTCCTGTTCAATTTAGGATANCTTGAATATACATACATAACATCTCATACTACTGCTAAAAACCACTTTCTAAGTATTCAGGAAGTTCCTGTTCAATTTAGGATACTCAAATCATCTGTTGCATCTATAACCTACATGTTATGGAGACAAAATTCTGTAATTGACAAAATTCACTCATCTGCTTCCAAACAGCAGCACCATAGCACAAAATGAAGAAAGTTCACTTATTCGCACATTGGGAACTTCATTACAATATTACAGTTGTGGATAACAGCAAATAACGCTTCAAAAATAAGTAAATATTAAATAAATCCCCTTTCTGACAGCTTAACATTTTGGATTAGGTGGCTTAACATAGTAAAAGATACTAGACTCAAGTTTCAATGTCACCCATTTATAAAAATTTTGTATATGTAAAGAAAAACAATTATACCAAACTGGTCGAGCACTCTACAATACCATGTTTCTGTACAAGTGGCCATCCAAAAATCAATGTGATGAATGCAAGAAACTAGTAAACAAATCAAAAGTCAAAAGCACCAAATGGTGGCAATTTGGAAGTGTCTTAAAAACGTATCCACATGAAATGAGGGTAATGAAAAAGATAATGCAATTGTAGCTTTCAAATCATCTAACCTAGACTAGAAATTTGCTGAAGCACCTGGAAATAGGCTGAAATAGTATGGAAACAGCCTCTATACATTCATATTACTCACACACAAATAATAACAAGCATCTGGCACGCACTCAATTGAAAGCAGATTCACATTATTGAAACACTAAACATATCGAAATAACAAAGAAAAAAGGTACCCACTACTTACAGAAATGAAATGAGGAGAAATCGGATTGAAAATTACTACGAACTTGCGAGAATATAAACAAAAAGACGTTGAGATAACAATCGCAGGCAGAGACTTTGAGAGTGAGAGCTAACTATAAACAAAAAGGGTCCTCGGAGGTGAGAGAAGAGAGTGAGAAGATGAGGCGCTAGCGGATTTAGAGGAGGAGGCGCTGGCGGATTCAGAGAAGAGAGTGAGAGGCTGAAGAAGGCGACGGGCAATTTTGAAAAAGCAAGAAAGGGTAGGGTTTTTTAATTGGGTTGGGTCGGTTTCACTGGGTCTAAACTCGAACTACCCCAGCCCAAATGATTTTATGATAATTTAAAATTCGAACCGCCCATTTTATTTTAAACCCGACCCGTCGATTTTGCGGGTTTCGGGTCATGGGCCCAGCCTTAGGTTCAACACTTGATGAAAATGCATAATATTGACGTAATGGGAATTTTGGAGACTAAACTTGATACTACTAAGTTACAAAGGGTGTATAAATTTGTGGGACACTTGCAAGTGAATAACTTCATCATGCACTGTGCCAGTAGGATTTTAATCTTATGGGATCCTTTGAAGGCAGATGTCACGGTGATGGAGTTTACGGTAAAAGCCATGCATTGCATCATTATATGCAAGGTAACTTCCATATCCTTTCAAGTTAGTTTTGTATATGCTTTCCATGCTATCGTTGCTCGTAGGTCTCTTTGGGAGAATATCATGGAGATTGGGGCTCATTGCTCGTTACCATGGTTGATTATGGATGATTTTAAAAATATACTTAAGTTTGATGAGAATTGTAATGGAGCAGATGTTACACCTTATGAAATCAGAGACTTTGAGAATTGTTGTCTTAATGTTGGGCTAACGGATATGAGATATATTGGATGTTTCTACACGTGGACCAACAATACGGTTTGGAGTAAAACTGATAGAGCCATGATTAATGATGTGTGGGTGCAATCGGGGATTCATAGTATTGCTGAATTTCTACCTTTAGGGTGTCTCTCAGATCACTCTCCATGCATTGTATCACTTTTGCAACAAGATGATAGCAAAGGAAAACCTTTTAGGTTTTTCAACATGTTGGAAATTTTCTTGACCTTGTTCAAGATTGTTGGAGCAAATAGATTGTGGGAACAAAGCAATTTACTCTATGTAAAAAGTTGCAAAGTCTTAAAGGGGCTCAATGACAAGCATTTCTCACATATCTCCGTTCGGGCAGAAGCCGAAACTAGAATTTTGAAAGAGGCGCAAGTGGAATTGCAAGATAACCTTACAAATTCTCACCTTCAATGTGAAGGGGCTAGATTGAGGAAAGAGGCTATGTTTCTTAGTGAAGCGGAGAGAATTTTTTACTACCAAAAAGCTAAGTGTACTTATGTAAAAAATAGCGATAAGTGTACCATGTAAGACCATGTTGTGGTAAAGAGAACAACAAGAGGAACTACATTGCAACCGTTTTGAAAAGGGATGAGACCTACTTCTTCTCACAAGGAAGTGGTGGACGAATTCATGTGCTTCTATAGGGACTTACAGGAGAAAAACTGCTTTGTTCAACCTATTGAGGCCGAGATTGTCAAGAATGGACCCGTGCCAACGGAAGAGCATGCTTTGTCACTCATTCGCGAAATTTTGAATCAAGAGATTAAAGATGATTTGCTTAGTATTGGGGATGATAAATCATCGGGCCCCGATGGATATACGTATTGTTTCTTCAAAAAGGCTTGGAACATTGTTGGATGTAAGTTTAAGAAGGCTATCAAAGAGTTTTTAAACTCTTCCTCGCTTGTTAAACAAACAAATCATGCGGTGATTGTTTTGGTTCCTAAGACGAATCACTCATCTTCCGTTGGAGACTATAGGCCAATTGCATGTTGTAATGTATTCTATAAGGTCATTACAAAGATTCTTGCTTCTAGATTAGGACCTATAATTGGCTTCATTATTGATCAAGCACAAGTGGCATTTGTGGGGAAGAAGCATAATTGAAAACATTCACCTTGTGTTGACCCCAAAAAATGTATCAATGATGTGGTCAACAGATCCCAAGCATTCTCACGTCCACGCAAGCTGAGTTTCGACATACTTGGACAAACCGTTGGTCACACGTGGCCTCCTCAGTTAGCCACACGCATTCTGACGATCAAGTCAACTAGAAGAACAATTTAGGATGTGAGAGAGCTTTGAACGTGAGCCTCCAATTGCTAAAAAGGAGGTCGGCTTGGGAGTTTGTTATTAATACGTGTGTAGCAAGAATATAACTAAGAGTCTAAACTTGCTTCTCCTTTGTATGGCACTAAGTGTGAGCTTTATACCTAGGCAAAATGAACAAAGCTCATTGGATTATCACATGTGGCTCTATCCAAATGACTTTCATTTCTTGTCATATACATCAATCAATCTCAACCTTTAATGCTATTACCATTTTTCTGTCCATAAAGCCTAGCCTGTACTTTAGATTTGACCAAGTAGGATGGCGGTGGTGGCAGGGAGTTGTCTTGTCAACTCACGATATGAAATCCATTCAAGATCTTGCCATTGCCTCGTCCAGATGTTTGCCAATGGGTCTGCCCACAAAGGGGTCTACCCAAGTGTTTCGCATGAGAGAGGCGGGTTGCTCGCACCTGGATCGTTTCGCCTACATGTAACTAGGTTGCCCCATGCTAGCGCATAAGGCATGAGCCCCCGAAATACTTGCCACATGGGCTAATTGGGCCCCTTTGTGGGTTCAAGCTTTTCAAGGCGTAACACCTTGCACAAGAGCTTTTGAAACAATACAATCAAAAAAGTGTTGCCCCAAGATACCTTCTCAAAACTTATCTAAGGAAAGCATATGATTCGATAAATTGGGATTTTCTCAAAAGTGTACTTGAAGGTTTGGGTTTTCCAACTAAGTTTATTGGTTGGATTATGGAATGCATTTCTACTCCTACCTACTCCATCACGCTCAGTGGTAGTCTACATAGCTTCTTTAAGGGTAGTAAAGGGCTTAGACAAGGTGATCTGTTATCTCCGTTCTTGTTTGTTCTTTGTCTTGAGTACTTTTCGTGAATGTTGAAAGATGATAATGAGAATAGTGATTTCAACTCTCACCCTAAATGTGGCCCGTTAAATATCACACATCTAGCTTTTGCCAATGATTTGATGCTCTTTGCTAGGGGTGATTTGATCTCGGTTAGAATTTTGATGAATTGTCTTTCTAACTTTGAAGGCATGTCGGGACTTAGTATGAATGGTAGCAAATCTAGCTTATATACAACAGGTATTCATGGGCAAGAATTAGAGATATTGTAGCTTTGACCAACATTTCCAAAGGTTCTATGCCATTTCGATATTTGGGAACTCCACTTGCCGCCAAGAGATTAAAAATCAGCTCATATGAAATGCTCTTTGATAAATTTTCAGCTTAGTGCGTGGACGGGATCTTCACTTTCTTATGCGGGTAGGGTGGAACTTGTTAGGACTATGCTACAAGGTGTGGAGTGTTTTTGGCTCTCTATATTCCCCATTCCATCGATGGTAGCCTCAAAGATTTGCCTCAAAGATTATTAAGCTTTGCTTGAATTTTCTATGGGGTACTAAAAAATCGTTGGTTGCTTGGAGTACCATTTGCCTACCCAAGGAGGAGGGCGGCCTTGGTTTTAGAGATAATCAAAGCTAGAACTCAGCCCTTCTAGCCAAAGTCATTTGGAATATTCATGCTAAGGACACTTTATGGGTTAAATGGGTTAACCAAGTATACCTTCAAGGAAAGGACTTTTTGGAGTACGCAATAAGGAAAAGTGATTCTCCGTTACTCAAAAGAATTATGTGAATCGGAGACATGATTGCTGGGAATTATGGGGCTATTCATAGTGCTGAAATCATGCTGTCCACCTGGAGTAGTTATGGTCAGTTTAGCGTCAAAGCTGCCTATGAGCACTTTCGGCCTAAACAAGAAGATCTGGACGAGGGAGGTTTGGAGACCTTTTATCACTCCAAAACATGCTTTTATTTTATGGTTGGTGCCCAATCAAAGCTACTCACTAAGGATCCATTGTCGTATCTCAGTATTGAAAAGAATTGTGTTTTTTTGTGGGACACACTTGGAGACGGGGCATCACCTATTTTTCCAATGCTCATTCACCTCTAGCATATGGATGAGGATCAAAGCTTGGATGGGGATTAGAAGATCGATGACTACAATTCCGAGTGCTTTGAAGTGGATCAAAAGAGGTCCAAGGGACATCTTGGCAATGTAAATCTAAAAGAATTGCCATTGCTAGTACCGTTTATCATATTTTAGATGGCACGTAATAGAAAAGTCTTTTGAGGAACTTAGTCCGCAAGTTGATAGCATTGTAACACGAATTAAAACACACGTGTACAAGGTTATGTTTACTTTGTACCCCTATGTTTTGAATGAGACTTTAGCTTTCGAACTATAATCAGTTGTACATCTTTTCTTTTGGCTTGCCCAGGTATGCTCTAAGTAGTTGTATTTGACTTGTTTCTTGTTTGACTTGGGTATGCCCGGTGTACTTGTACGTGAATTTTTTATCAATGAAAATTTACATTTATCGATAAAAAAAAATAGAATAGAATGCGGTAGTCGATATTTATGACTACATTTTTAATAGATGTCCATAGTCTGCTCTTATGACAATAAATATATATGGTGCCATTTAATTTTTTTAGTCAAATATATAGCATTAATGAAGAAAATTAGTCAAAAAAAAAAAAACTAATATGATCATTGTTCACTTTGACCTAGTGCATTTATAAAAGTTCATCCTTAAGGAAATGTTCAAAATGTCCGAATAAATAAATTCTTCCAAAACTCATATTTTGAAAAACAATAAGGGCCCGTTTGATTGGCCTTATTTTCCTTGGAAGTTGGAAACAAAATTCCATTTTCTAGCTTTCAACATGTTTGATAGATAATATTTTCTAGGTAAAACAAATTCCCACCCACCCCCTCACGCGCCCAAGTTCCTTGATTTGTGGGAATTGCTTTTCCCACCATTTTGGTGGGAAAATGCAATTCCAGGTTTTCATTTTTTTTTTTTTTTTGGTGGGGGGGGGGGGGCGGGGGGGGTCCCACCCACCCCCTCACGCGCCCAAGTTCCTTGATTTGTGAGAATTGCTTTTCCCACCATTTTGGTGGGAAAATGCAATTCCAGGTTTTCATTATTTTTTTTTTATTTTTTTTTTTGGTAATGGTAACAAATTTCATAAACAATTGTAAAAAAAAAAATCATTTTAATGGACAATTTTCATCTCAAACGAAACAAAACGAGCACTAAACTTTGATGAAAAAATAGTTTTCAAGCAAAAAAAATTTTTTTTTTTTTTACTTTTTTGCAATGTTAACAAATTTTATAACCATTGTAAAAAAAAAAAAAAATCATTTTAATGGACAATTTCCATGTCAAACGAAGCCAAAACGTGAAAAAAATATCAAAAATTTTAAAAATTTTCCAGGTGGAAAATTATACCAATCAAACACACTTAATTACAATTCTCAGTAAAACATTTTCTAGGAAAATCTTTTCCCTATAAAATATTTTCTTTCCACATTTCCAATCAAACGGACCCTAAATAATAAGTCCTAGGGTTAAGATAGCAAACATCAAACATGCCTCAGAATAAACGGTCCACAAGAGCCCAACAAAATTCAAATTTCTGTAGTCTAGTTGAACGGACGATCATGAATCAATCTAGCCCCACAAAGCCACTAGAAAACCCATCGACCAAGAAACACAACACACAATGGACGGCTTGACCTAACTTATGATTGCAAAAATCAAGACTTATCTCTTCTCAAACCAATCATAATTGAACACATATAGCTACCCCAGACCCCATTAAATTCTTTAATAAACGCCAGATTAAACTTAAAAGCAACTTTTTTAAGTTCCATCTCAATAATATTACTTGGAAAAAGTGATTTCCCAAACATGATCTAAATATTTTTAGAAGCGGCTGGTGGGCGGCTATTTTTAAGTATGACCAATCCAAACGTTATGTATAGATGACATATTACCTCAAATCAGTAGAAAAAAATAGTAAAAAGCACGGTGTTACAACAATACTGCCATTTATTATTGTCATTTTACCATTCTATCCTAGCACAAAACCATATTTACATATCAGCCCATCTCACTATTACCATTCTAATTAGCTCACTAACATCTGCTATTTCATAAATAAACTTATTTCCCAATCTTACAACATTGTATCTTATAATTTCCCCCTTGTATTAGTAACTGCTTCTATGTACGATCTGCCCTGAGTATTTTGGTGGGCATTATGTCGTGTATCTATCAGGGGAATCACTCAGGCAGGTATATAATGGTGGGGCTGGCTAATATTCTATGACGAGTCCTCCCGTAGGAGCTCTATGAGGAATTCCCTTTCTTCGCTTGGCAGTTCGGCAATTCATAGCAGTAGGAGGTGGCGTTGAAGGACTGAAGCTAGCGACACCATTCGCCCACCCATGGCTGCTGCTACTGTACGAGTCTTCGGAGTCTGATGCCACCCCTTTCTTCATCTTTTTTTCATGATTCTTTGATGTCCCAACCATCTGAAATCAATAATCACAAATTTGAAACTCAAAAACACAATATCAGAGTTTCTTTCAGGCAACCCACAAATTAAATCATTTGTAATGATTTCGAATTCCCACTAATTCAAATTTGAAGCTTACGAAAGATAAGTTGATGCAAAATCTTTTGGTATCAATACGTTAATCTTCACAAGATTCATAACCCAATTTAACATCAATAGTATGAAACAAATTCAATTCATCATTGACATTTGCATACAAAATTAGATGCTTATCATTTAGAAAACCAAAAATAGTTTGATGGTATAAAAGCAAATCCATTGGTACCTTGCAACCAAGAGAGCAGAATCTGAAGGAGTCGAGAAGGCTCCGTTTGCAGACTTCGCACGTGTTCGTTACGCCTTTACCGGGCCTTGGCTGTGGCCTCTCATTCAGGAAGACAACCTTTGCGCTGTTGATAATGTATGTTTGAACAGAGTTTATGTCTAGGTACTTCTGAATTTCAGAAACTCTGATAACATCATGGTATGAAGACCTTCTTATCTGAAAAAAAAAATAAAAAAATAAATGAATTTGATTAACAATGTAAGACGAAACATTGGGAAATAAATGCCATTTAACAGGTCAACGCAGTGATGGAAAAGACCCATAATTTGAGAGAGAGAGAGAGAGAGAGAGATATGGAAATTTATAGGTACACGAAAGGGTTTGATGCTGAAAACAGAGGATTTTTGAAAACGAAACCACAATGCTAAAGGAGCAGTGAAAAGAATAAAAGGGTTGATGAAAATAGACCTGAATTGCACGATAATCCTTGTGATAGGCTAAATAGAGTGAACAAAGAGGGACATTAATGCAGTCCAAGCAGTACATATTGCATTCACTTCTGTGGGAATCAGCGTGAAACTTGCATTGAACAAAGAAACGTTCCTTCAACAAAGTACTCAGCCATGGCGGCCACCTGTTATCCTTCTCATTAGGCCCTCCAGCCCCCTATGAACAAAGGAAAACCCAATAAACGTGGATAAACAAACCAAAAAAGTCATAAATAATATCTGAGAAAAATAGTAGCTTATAGGGAAGAGAAATTGGAAAGTTTTTACCGTGGGAACTTTCACGAAGTGGAGGCGGTGAGGGAGAAAGTAGTACTTGTAGAGAGAGGGGTTTTGGAGTGGGTGGGGGTCGTTCTTATCCTTTCAAAGTCATACATACACAAAGGCCGAACCTAGCTCCTTAGCAGAACCTACGGATTCGTTAGGTGCGAGGAAACGACCTCCATCTCTCCTTTTATTTGAATTTCTGCTCTTTTTTCCTTTCATTTTCATGTGTTAAATATTCTTGCTTTTGTTTTATTAATAATAATTCACAATATTTTATTATATCTTGGCCTAAGGTACATTATTGGTGCCTTCTATTTTTGTGTTAACTAAGTTCCTTGTCAAAGTCTTCAATTAATTTTAACCACACATTTTATAATATACACAATTTTTCAATCACGCATTCTATGAACTTTTATCAATAAAAACAAAAAACAAAAAAAAAAACAAATTTTAATCACTATCAAACATGGACTAAATAAGATTCTTCATTTGGTAATTAACATTTTCCTTTTTGGAATTTAAATTTGATTAATGAGCTGGTCATTATTCCAATTCCATTCATTATTGGCTTAGGTTTGTCATATAGTTGTTTTGGTAAGCCACAATTATCTAATCCTGTTTTATAAAAACTCCGGACTAGGTAGGTCATTCAATCATATAACTCGTGACTCAGTCATTAATTTGGTTTGGGTCACCCCATCAGTAAAACTTGTTACGCCTCTTCCAACAAGCCTCCAAAAAACCCTATGCGGTAGTTTCATGATAAGAGAACCTGGGCCCGCACTCTACGTCATTCAACCTAAGAGACAGCTTGGTCGAACCCCTGTGAAATGGCCGAACATGAATGGTGAGCCGAACCCATTAGCTAGAGTTGACCCCTAATGGAGAACTGAACCTTCATGAGCATGGTGAGGCTGCAATGGGCTTAACATATGATCTTTTATGCAATTCTTATTAAGTGATTGATGTGACATTCATCGCTACTATCACCTTATTAGGCCAAACATGTCAAGTCTAAGCGTTGTGTCAGATGTTTGGGCAACAAATGGTATTAGTATTAAATGCCTATGATTGATTAATACCTTCGACGAGAGGCCTCGACGGCATGGATGAGGTCACGTATGCTTTCATCCTACAGTCGGTATCCTTCATTTGCTAATATAAAAACTCACACAATGTGTCATTTCAAAGTAATACAAGTTTAGACTCTCAAGGTATAACTGCTCTCCTTACTGTTGTTATTTTTCCCCAAATTCGCACCCCTTTTACAAAGGAGGCTCATGTCTAAAATACCTCTCACACTCAAATACTTACAACTTCAGTTGACTTGATCGTTGGAGTGCACGCGACCAACTCTACCACCATAAGAGGAAGTCATGTGTGGCTAATAGTTTGTCCTAGTGTGCAAGAATCAAGCTTACGTGGACGCGAGAGATTTTGGGACTTGTTGGCCACGTTGGAGGTAAAAAAAAAAAGAGGTGAATAGAATGGCATCGTCTATGAAAAACCATACTATAACCATGAACATCCTTGTGGAAAAGGCTACGGGATAAAAATGTCTCAACTCCCCCTTCCCTTTGAAGATAGCTTTTGTTCTTAAACATAGAACAAATGGAAGTACTAAAGAAATACTGCTAGAAGTGTTGAACGATATCCAAGTGATTGATATACTATGAGTTCTAGCAATTATGGTTCCCATGCCCGCGAATGGAAGATCTTTTAAGAAGAGGTCCTTCGGACTAATGTCAACATTCGTCGATCCCATCACCGCACCGCCAAAGCATTGGCACTACTACACGCCTGCAAGAGAAGTGGAAGAAATGGCTTTAAACATAAGGAATATAGCCCAACAGGACGCTGCCATGCAGCAATTACTCATGCAAATGCAAGGACACGATGGGCCCTGAATGCCTCAACAAAATGCTTTTTAACAAAACGAGGAGGAACATAGCCAAATGAGGGTGGTTAGCTCACCTGAAAGAGAGAGGATGTGGACATGTCAACTACCTCCAGTCGACCATGGATGACCTACCACAAAGGAGGATAACTTTCTTCCAATATATACAAGAGCTTGGGCCTCAAAGGTCCTCCAGTGTATTTGACAGGATTGGCCCATGTATGCCTAGAAATTGACCCTAACAACCACCTCTATGTCGAGGCCACATAAGTACGTGCAACTTCATGGGCCACAACAAGTCCCTCTACCTAGAAATAGACGATAGAGAAGTGGCGCAACAAATTTGAGAAACCAATTGGCCCATCACAGTCGCCCCAGTATTAAGCCGAGGAAGAAGACTAAGAAGGCACATTTAGATCCTTCGAACCGGATAATGATGATTACAATCTCCCATTTTCATAAGTTTTTGAGGAATGCCCATGCCCCCAACTATTTTTTACTGCCAAAAATTCCCAAGTTACTTCCTTTTCCACTAGCGACAAAGCATCTTTACAACTACGAGAACCATATGAGCTTAAGGAGAGCTTTGATTGTGTTAAAATGTAGAGTTTTCCACCTTACACTAACTGGGGATGCTAAAATATAGTATAGTCGTATACCGCTGGGAGTATCAGAAGTTAGTCGAACCTCGAAAAGACTTTCTATCTGGTAAGAATGTACAAGCCCCCATTCAATGTCTTCAAGTTATGAGGCAACATACACGCAAAACCTTAAAGAGCTACATGGCTTGCTTCACTAATGAAATGACTTACTGCGAACTAGTTACGAATAGAAAGGTCATTTCTGCTTTGAGAGGAGGCCTCAACATGAATAACTCCCTTTTGAAGGGATGTACTAAACAAGAATCTCACAACCTATGATGCTTTAGTGGAAATGATAAGAAGCAAAATTTTCAATAAATAATTGATAGATCATTGAAACCAAACCTCCGTGGAGCTTTTAC
>CAIGRO010034885.1:0-22737 GCA_903798355.1 Fraxinus baroniana | reverse complement strand
CAAAGAGAGAGATAAAGATACAGGAGCACTGAATGTGGACAGCCGGTGAAACTAGAAGTCGAGGTCGACGATTGTCTCTACTCTTCAAAATTTCCACTCTACCTCACCTTAGGTCGAAGTTGAAGCCAACTGCACAAGGTATATTTACACCTAAAATTAGCAGGAAGACAGTAAGAAAAATTAACTTTTAATTGAAAGGCAAATTTTCTGGTCAAATAAGTATATAATAGACCACTCAATTTCATCAATTAAAGGCAATTATATCAGTAGACATACTAATCAACTGCAGACACTTATTTGTCTATATTTGATACAAAATATGTAGAGCTACTCATTCCATTCAAGTCCCATGGAATAATCCAAAATTCCCGAATAATTGTTGACTTCTAATACATTCTCACCACNTTAAAGGCAATTATATCAGTAGACATACTAATCAACTGCAGACACTTATTTGTCTATATTTGATACAAAATATGTAGAGCTACTCATTCCATTCAAGTCCCATGGAATAATCCAAAATTCCCGAATAATTGTTGACTTCTAATACATTCTCACCACAGTTGAACTATAAAATTCACTTACCACAGCTAAAATTATCATGATCCAAAACTCAAATTCACTTTTCCCAACTTAATCTAAGAAAAGAAGCAAACTCCACTCTATACCCCCCAATATTCATTAAGACATTTTCACAAACACGTTAAATGCATATACAGAAAACCAATTAACAAACACAC
The DNA here is from genome assembly GCA_903798355.1 of Fraxinus baroniana. Lineage (NCBI taxonomy): Eukaryota > Viridiplantae > Streptophyta > Magnoliopsida > Lamiales > Oleaceae > Fraxinus > Fraxinus baroniana. The sequence goes on along the minus strand of CAIGRO010034885.1, from coordinate 21,997 downwards.
AAATAGAATTAAAGTTTTACTTGCATTTGATAATTCAGCAGCCCTCAGTGAGTTTGACAAAATGTCGGCACAAGGGGCACGTTACCCACTTCTTCTATTCCACAAGTCTCCCAAATGCAACATCGTTCCTGTCCCTCAATTCCCTACTTTCTTCACACCCTAGATAAACATTCTAGAAAACATAGCACGGTTCTAATGATTATTATAGTCAAATAAGAGTAGACCCATAGTTTCATTCTCTGGTGGATAGGAGATTTTTAAGTATCATTGCATTTTCCTTTTATAAAAAAAAAAAAAAAATCGACCAAACATTAAGTCTCATTGTCTAGTTTCAAAATTGTCACAAACTGAATTTCAATTTAATTGTCCTTAAGAAAGGAATTCAATATATTTCAAAGATTTCTATTTTAATATGAGTTATCTAATTCTGAAATAGTGTAATCACATCACATTCAACCAAGAATTGCTAAAAAGAAAGAGCATGCAGAACAGTAAAATTTTGAATTAATATTTAGACAAAAGTTTTTCAATGATTATACCGTAAGAAGTAGAGTTCCAGCCATGATAAGCTCATTCTTTGACATGGTCTCCAATTTATCCCTCACATGCTTAGGTGCTACTCTTCACAGTAGGTGGATAGATCACATACAAAAGCAATGGGACAACAATCAAGGACAACAATCTAGGCACAATTGCACATTTCGCCCAATCCATCCACTTGAGAGTCTGATTTATTGTACTCGAAGCCCCCATCAATGCCACAGCTCCCAACGGCAGTGATTATTCTAAATGCTCCATTAGAACCCTAAGCTGTAGATTTCGAAAGAGAGAAACTTGTGAGACGACCAAGAAAGACGCAAGGAAAAATATGAGGAAAAAAAATTAGGGCAAATAATAATTGCCAAATGAGGAAAAATAATAATTTTTTTGCATTCGTTATGGCGTGCACAAATGCATGCCGTAAATAATCGAGTTTGCATTTTTTACGACATGTACAAATGCATGCCATAAATAATAGAGTCACAAATGCATGCCGTAAATAATCTAATTTGCATTTTTCACTGCATATACAAATGCATGACATAAATAATATAGTTTGATTTTTTTACAGCTTGTACAAATGCACGCCATAAATAATCTAGTTTTATTTTTTATGACGTGCAATCAATATGTGTCGTAAAAGTTTACTTTTTATGGCATGCCATCAATGTATGCCATAAATATTTTTAGTTATTGAATTATTACGGCGTGCATTTAAGACATTCCGTAAATAGTCATTTTTTACGGCATGGGAATATACGTGCGGCATTTACGCATGGCATTTATCATTGTAAACAACATCACGTGTAACTCGTCAAAAGCGGCAGCTTGAGGAGAGAAATACACAGATTGTGGCTGCATGCATACATGGACTGTTGCTTTTATATATATATATATATACACACACACACACACACACACACACACACACACACACATAGACACGCACAGAAAGTGGAGGATAGAGGCTGAAATTGAAAAATATACACACACGCAGAGAAAGAGAGGCAGCCGATAGCTTGAGGCACAGACAGCTGGTTTTTGGAGATACACACGTATCCATAGCCGACAAACAAATGAAATGAGACTTTATAAGTGGCTAAATATTTTTATTGTTAGGATGGATAATGTAACTTAAGATTTTTATTATATGTTTAATTCCGAAATTTTCATGCCACTTAAATACTTGTTAATTAATTATTATGCGTTCAATGCTTCAATTGTATGTGCAACAATTAATTGATTTATGGATAATATTGAGACGGAGAGATGATAACTAGTGCAAGAATTAACATATACATTATAAGAGATAATTATAGACTATGCGATACATGTTGTATTAATAAGTTCATATGTGTGTGAATTTATATAGAGATATAATAGGTTTGGCCATGTGTATAGGATTAGTGTTGCTAGAGAGAGATTACTAACTATAATAGGTTAATTCAATCGTCAACACGTATGAAAAGACGGCTGAATGAATTGGAATTAAATGTATGTTAAATAATTTAAGTGAAATCGAAAATCCTAACTACCTAATCACTTAATCTTATCTATAGTTTTAATTTGAGTTTGTTATCTAATTTATTAGAACTTCGGTTTAAAAAATAAAATATAATCTGATCATTAGTTACCATTTTAACGTTAGTTTAAAAATTTATAGTAAATAGTAATCTTTGTGGGATGATGTTCGAATTTGGAAAATTTACTTTATTACTTATCACGATCTGTACAGTTGCGAAATCTCACAAACAACAGTAATTGGCCATTGGCAATTCGTTGACGACAATCTACATTCTAGTAGTGAATTAGTGAGGAAATTCAGTTACCTAGTTGTCACTCAACTGATGTTGGTTGAATGTCAAGAAAGGTTTAACCTTTTTCTCATTAAACGTTATTCGATAAAATGATTACAGTTCGACTCCACAATCATTCTTATAATGCAAAATATATTTGTGACTGTTATCCACCAAATTATAGCTTTACCAAGACATATCTCGAAATTAGCTAGGTTGAACAATATTCACACAATAATCAATCATTAATCCAATATCAAACAAGTTAATACAAAAGAATTACTAGCTAGTATCAAAACCGACTCAAAATCCATTTAAAAACTAAAATAAAAAATCTAAACTTTTAGTAACATCGCATGTAACCAAAAAAAGAAAAGAAAAAGAAAAAGAAAAAGAAAGAAAGAAAGAAAAAAAAATTCTACTCCTAACCCCATGAATTCAAGTTAATCAAATAATCAATGAACTTTAACCAACCCCCTTTTTTTTACCTGCTGCTACGAACAATTAACAGATCTGCAATTTTCTTAGCAAAAATGATTTACACTTTGTATATATTAACCCTTAAGAAAAAAAGATCAAGGGACAAGATTGGTTCCTGTATCTTCATCCTCAGTAACCATTGTCAGCTCCTCAGCCCTCTTAGCCTGTTGTTTCCAATCCGTTTGAGCTAAAGTAAACAACATCATGATTAAGCATGAAACTTGAGCTGCCACTAATCCCAACCATAGTCCCTGAAATCCAATTTTCAATTTGAACGCAAATAAAGCTGAAGATGGCAATCCCACCAGGTAAAATGCTGCAAGGTTTATCCGTACCCCGATTTTAGGCTGTGCAGAGCCTGCCGTGCAAGATATAATTTAAATGAATAGTTTCGTCTCGATTTGTAACAATCAAGCTTTTAATTGAAGTTTTCGTACAATATGATATGTGATACAAGCATCACCATATGGAATGAAAGCTCAAAACTTTTAAATGAGGTCATTCGATACCTGTAAGGGCACCGCAGGCAGCTGTCTGGGGAGCATTTCCAATTTCAGCCAATCCCAGAATTGGAAGGGCTGCTGAGATTAAAGCAAGAACTTGAGGGTCACTTGTGTACAATTTTCCCCACCAATTCTTGAGGGCTATACTCAAACCAAAGGCTGAAATCCCATAACACAGTCCTAAAAAGATTCCAATAATGGTGGCTAATTGTGCGCGAGCAGGCTCTCCGGCACCCAAGGCATGGCCAACGCGTTGCGATATGCTCAAACTGATTGCAAATGGAAAAACATAAACCGTTCCTGTTGTTTGAATCAAGACTCCCATGGCTGCTACGCACGATTCTGGATTGTTTAATAATCCACTGAGGAAGAGAATAATTTCGTACCACCACCATTCGAGACATACTTGAACTACACTTGGCAGTGCTAGTCCCAACAATGGCCCCCATCCGCGGAAAATCGAGGCCAGTGTTGCACCAGCCCAAGGTCTTATAGCCACTTTTGAGAAAAACAAGTAAATGAATAATCCCATATTATTGTTAATGGAATATATAACAGAAGCCATGGCAAGACCTTTAACCCTTAAATTCATATACGTTACAAGAAAATATGTAATAGGCAGGTGCAAGATTGAAACGCAAGCAGCCACCATAGTATTCGGCGAATTCAACCCCTGAGTCCTTAAAAATGTCCTCAGAGGAACAAGAAAAGCATGTGCTAATAGTTCAGGAAGGTTAAAAATCAAGTAATTTTTGGCTATTTTGCTTATGACTCGATCCTGACCGAGGCGTTGGAAAACTAGTTCGCCGTTTAACCATAGGACCGCTACAGGGATGGAGGCAAGGAGGAGGAGGAGGACAGTTTTTATAAAGGTTTGGCTAAGAATAGACCATCTTCTAGCCCCAAATGCTTGGCAACAGATGGGATCCATTCCTGTGCAAAGGCCTTTCATTACTGAATATCCTGTAATATTTGCAAACCCCACTGCTAAAGAGCCACCAGCCAATTCAGGTTTCTCCATATGGCCCAAGAAAAGCATTGAGATTATAGTTTTTGAAAAATAGAGCATTGTTGTTAGTGCCATAGGACATGCAATTTTCCCCAATTGAAATAGCTCTTCAACTACCTGCAATATTGATATTCATTAATTCCGCCATAAAATAATTTCCACAAACATTGGAATAATTTTCCAACATTGCATGCACGTGCACGTGCATGTGCGTGCTTATAAAATGATGGGAGGAAATGGTCTTGTCGTGGAGTCCGTACACAAGATATAGCCTCTTTTTGAGATTCATTTGATTTTGCTAAAATTTTATTTATTGATAAAGTGAGTTACATATTTCGTGGTTAAAATTAAAAAGTGATTTTTTAGCAAAATAGAATGAAACTCAACCTCAGTTTCTTGGTCGGGTGTTAGAGATTCGTGCACAAATTTTACGAGCAAGAAAGCGACTGATGTGAAAAGGAAATGGACCAAAATTGGAGAAAATGGTTCTAATCCATTGAGCACATGAATTCTCTAATATCAGTAAAAAAATTCAAAGAAAAAGTGAAAATAAAATTTTTCCCTCATGATCTGGCTACCATGTGTAGACTTTGTCCGTATGTTTGGTCTGGCGTCAAGCCAATCAGACACTTCACGTGTAAAATTAAATCACAACTTTGTTTTACAATTGTTTATGATCATGCGTGACAGGATTGTAAGATGCATCACAATTTAAAATGATATCACCCAAATAGCTTTTCGGAAAGGTTAATTTAATGTAGATATTTGTATTTAATAAACTGTAGCAGCACCTCAAAGGTTTAAGGCTAAAGGAAAATGCTATTTGTACTTCCTAATTTACTACAAGGATGACTACATTGACACATGGGCCAGCCTTCCCTCCAATAGTGGGGGGCCATGTGTCAATGTAGTCATCCTTGTAGTCATTCTTGGAGTACTTGTAGCATTATCCAAGGCTAAAATATAAAAAAGAAAAGAAAAATAATGAATCGGAGTAAAACCCCCAAGGGTTTGTTTCAAAGAAGTTAATTGATTTTAATTTAGGTTTCAAATTTCTTGAAATGGGTTTTTGATTAGAATAATAGACAATCAAATTATATGACCTAAGTAAAGCCATATTACAAGTTGGTGGGTTTTAAAAATATATTGTTAGAAGGTGAATAAAGTAGGTAAATCTAATAAAATATATAAATAAAGTTTAACCAACTTATAATCTCACAAAAGCTTTGCATACAGGGCCTAAAGCATGATTTAATTCTTACAAAAGCATTAAAAAGCATGATTAATTTTTACCATACAAAAGGGATTGTTTAGTATAGAAGAATATTGAATATTAGGGGTTCATGAAACTTTGGAAACCGGAAATGCGATGTGAAAATAATTTTAACAAGTAGAGAGAGTAATCTTCTTGCATGTGTTTTTGTGTGTGCGCGCTCGTCCGAGAGAGACACGGCCGAAGTTCGTACCTGATTTGCAGGCACCCGTCGGAAAAATTGTTGAAAAGGTTTATCTTTTGCTGATTCATTTCTTGTTTCATTGTTGCTTCCATCATCAACTGCAGTCGTAATTATATCGTCTCCTTCACTATCAATGGAATGAAGTTCAATTTCTCCAGATTCACTCATTTTTCATGGCTGTTGCACTGAGACAGAGAAAATGGAGAGAGAGCTAAGAACAAAAGAAAACATAACCAGAGTATGAGAGTGAACTGGAAAGACAGACTCATGCTATAATAATTTTTTACACTCTTTACGTGTGTATTTATTATCATAAAGCGCACCCACTTGCTCATACACACACACACTGTGTCATAAGACTCGTAACAGAAAGAATCAATAAATAAATAAAAACTTGGAACCTTAATATATTTAAATTTTAAACCTTTATAATCCACTGATACTGAGGAAAATCCAGTCGTCAATCAGCCATGTAATTTGAAAGAATTACTAGGAACAAGGAAGACCACAAGATGAATGCGTTGGGACGTGGGATTCATGCAGTATTTATGCATCATCTCTACAACTTCAATTATATATGCCCTCCTTTCCTACCTAACATTTTAAACTTTCAGGAAAATATCAGCATGGCTAAGTTCTACACATTAGAGAATAAAAATTGATAGCTTTAGTACGTTTAGACGAGGGAGTCGAGAGTTGTTGAATCCCACATCGCATACTAATTTGGAGCAAATAATTAGTACCACATCGCATACTTTTTCTTTTTCTTTCTCTGTTTACAAAATTAGAATCTATTAGGAATTTTTGTAGTAATTGAGAAATAGTAGTTTTCTGGCTATTTCTTTAAGTGTATAAAATAGTACTCCACGAGTCCCCATTTCTCTTATCTATTTAGAAAATTAGTAATAAACACAAAACTATAAACTTGGTAATTTTGTAATTAAAGATATGTGAAATTTGCAAAAACTCTTAGCCAACATCCAAAAGGTCGAATTTCATTTTCCTTTTCCTTTTTTTTCTTTTTTAAAAAAATCAGGTGGGATTGGCTGAAAATCTTCATCTCCTATTGAATGAAACTTCGGACACATTAGAATGTGAATATAATTTGATTTATAAGAAAAATTGTAAGATAAATAGATAGAAGGATAAAAGAAAGAAAATGTCTATTGCAGTACACACATCACCTATAAAAATTCCGTAAAAGAAGTGTCCGTCCTTATTTATATTTGACAATAAGCTAGGTAAATATTATTTAGTAGGGACTACTTTTAACATGGTCACATGTAACGATAACTTTTAAGAGTATTTGTCCAACGAAGCTAGTATGATCTATAAACTTGAATTTGCAAATATTAATAAGAGCCCGTTTGGTAGAGACTAAAATCAGATTAAAATTGAAAAATTAGCATTTATTGTTGATTTTTATTAGACGACTGAGACCCAATAACGACTATATTTTTAATTTTAATTTAATTTTAATCGATTTCAAACGGACCCTAAAGGTTATATCCTAAGTGTTTCTGTAACTCAATATATACATTGAAAAGGACTGACAAGATACAAATTCGATTTTGACAGGTGATAGGTGAGATAATCCTTAAACATAAGATAGTTGTTAGCTTAAATCATTGATGCTACCTAATTAACACGAAAAAGTACAGGGAAAAATAAAAAAAAATGGGCCAAATTTTATATATGTTCATTTGTCGTACATTAGCTTCGCGTGCAGTATCAACTTTTTGGTCCTAGTATTTAATTAATTCAGGGAATATTGAAATATTCCTTTATCTTCCTCGTGAAATGGTCGACAATTTCATCTTTCCAGCCAATTATATTATATATTCTTTGGCTGCAATAATACAAGGAATAATCAACAATGCCTTGGACATTGCTCCTTCCTAGAGAGACTGGGATTAGTCATGTCAACATGGATTTAATTACAATTCTTTATATATTCAGTTTGATATTATAATGAAAAGCGAGACTTAATTTGTTTATCTTTTCGAACTAGATTTATAATAACTTTTGAGGAGCTAAAATTTAAAATGGAACAATTATTAGACCTAATCACAGGTTTTTTTATATATATTATTGTAGCCTTAAATCTTCAAGAGGTCTCTCATGTGTTGAACGAACTCATTTTTCTATTAAGTAATTGATATGCAAATGTTCCACGAATGGTCGATAATGAGAATTTTCTATTATACTATAAATTAAAAAGGCACTGTGTAGAACAATTGCCAGTGCCTAAATGATCCGTTATAATTACAAAAAAAATAATTTAGTCATGCATGATGGAGCAGCGAATCAGTCACCCGCCTGTCGCTGAGCCCTCGCTTTGACCTAGTTTCCATATTTTAGGTTTATTTTAGGTTTCTCTCCATTGGTTGTCAATAAAATATTCGGTTCCACAGCCAATTTCATCTTCTTGTTTGCCTTCTTTTAATCTTGTTATTTGTTTGTGCGATCTATACCTCATATCGCGTCATATCACCTCCTCAAATTCTTAGCAAGTGGTATCAGAGCTAAGGTTTAGCAGTTCCGCAGAGCAAGAATTTGGTTCGTTCAAGATTTTTGTTATTGATGGCTACCATGAAGTATGATATTCCACTGTTGGATCGCAGTACAAGATTTTCTTTGTGGCTAGTGAAGATGAGAGATATATTGGCGCAAATGGATTTGGATGATGCTTTGTTGAGATTTGATAAGATGCCTACAACTTGGACAACAGAGGAGAATCAATGGAAGGATCGCAAGGCACTTTTGCAGATTCATCTTCATCTGCCTAACAATATTCTTCAGGACGTCTTAAAGGAAAAGACAATAGCTGCATTGTGGTTGAAACTGGAGCAATTGTGCATGACCAAAAGTTCGACCAACAAATTACATCGTAGATGCTTTATTCTCATCACATGGTAGAATGCAGATCACTAGAAGATCATCGGCCATGTTTAAAGAGATTGTCGCTGATCTGGAGACATTAGAGGTAAAATATGATGAAGAGGACTTGGCCTTAATCCCGTTGTACTCGCGCCTGGTTCGTTTTTGTCATTCAGGGATACGATTTTGTACAGTTGTGACACACTCACCATTGAAGACGTGTATGAGGTCTTGTTCTCAAAGGAGAAGATGAAGCATTTGATTGAAGTCGATTCAAAAGATAATGAAGCTCTTGTGGTTTGTGGTAACTATCGAAGAGACAAGTCGATGGTGGATTTTAGCAATAGGGTTTGCTATTACTGCAAGAATAAAGGACACATCAAGAGAGATTGCAAGAAGTTGCAGGGTAAAGGTAATTCAGCTCCAAATCGTGGGAGGTAATCAGAGACTTCATGTGAAGCAGACATCGCAGAGAACTTTGTAAGTGAGGGAGATATTTTAACGATTTCTAACGTGGAATCCAAGCCTGACGAGGAGTGGATTTTGGATACAGCTTGTGCATTTCATATGAGCTTCAATCGGGATTTATTTGAATCATATGAAACGATAACGCAAGGTGCCGTTGTCATGGAAAACAACGAATCTTGTCGGGTAGCTGGTATTGGGAGAGTTAGATTGAAGTTGGTGGATGGAACAAACACAACACTTGGCCAGGTTCCACATGTTCCAGACTTGAAGAAGAACATCATTTCCATGAGTACCTTAGATTCGAGAGGGTACACGTTCTCTAGTACAGGTTGAGTCCTGAAGGTTCGAAAAGGTATCGATATTGTATTTGATGGGCGGAGAAAGTTAAAGCTTTTAGTGGATATTCTGTTACAGTGTGTGTTTCTACCCTGTTTGGTAAATTTTGAATTTGTTGTGAATTTTGGAACTCGGGGTTTAGGTTAATTTGTATCCGTATTTGGATATGATGAAAGAGGAAAAATATTTTCGATTGTTGGAGAGGTTTGGTTCAGGTTGAAGAGTTCAGTATGTTTCGCTGCAGTCGGACATATTTTTTCACGTAGACAAATTATGGAATTTCGTTCGTTGCACCGGAATTTGTGTCAAGGTGGAGATTGTTGGGTTTTATGACCCAAATTCGGTTCAAATTGAGTCTAGGGTTTCGCGTTTTGGAGTATTGGGTTTGAAAATGTCAAAATAGGGTTCAAAAAGGAAAAAAGACGAATTGACGACGTTGGATGGACGACCGACTCTCGGTCGAGCGAGAGGAGCACAATTGGAACAGCGAGTTCGTCGCCTGCCTATCGCTGAGCATCGCTCAAGTGATATGCTCTCGCCCGCTTATCACTCAAGCTTTGCTGGAGTGACGAGCCGTGGATTTATTTCCTTATTTTTCGATTTTACACAATTTTTGACCTGGTTTCCATATTTTAGGTTTATTCTAGAGTTTGGACACGTCTCCTATAAATAGTAGACTCTTCATTCAGTTTATTAGTTATTAAGTTGTCAATAAAATATTCGATTCCTCTGCCAATTTGACCTCCTCAAATTCCTAACAATGTAGTTATACAATTTTTATAAACGTAAATCATTTTCCTCTTTTTTTAGCTACTTATAGGCAATTCTAACAAAATTCATCCTTGGGATTGGCCTCAACATAGTAGTTTTTCTCATCAAACCGCAAAACTGATGAATATTTAAATGTTATTTAAAAATTGATATTAAGTACATTTGACATTTCTTTTTGGGTGTGTTTGAGCCACATTATTTTGGAAGAATGAATTCTGGAATCGTAGATTGATAGATAATATGTGGTTGAAAAAGAAGGAAAAGTTATTGATGTGATAGAAAATATTATTTTATTGNTTTGACATTTCTTTTTGGGTGTGTTTGAGCCACATTATTTTGGAAGAATGAATTCTGGAATGGTAGATTGATGGATAATGTGTGGTTGAAAAAGAAGGAAAAGTTATTGATGTGATGAAAAATATTATTTTATTGAAGAACGTGTGGTTGAAAATGAGTAAAAGAATGAGAATGAAAAAAATAATGTGTACCAAACAGGACATTAGTTAAATTAAATTATTTATATCTAATTCAACAAATTATTGGTCCTTGTAGGCAGAAAAATGGGAAAAGCAGTGAAAGAATAGGGCAAACCAAAAGCAAGCATGTAAAAAGTTTCAAAAAGTTTCAGTTTAGGACCAATCAAATTCCAGTTGCCACGTCAGAAAGTAAGACCCTGGCAAGAAAAGAATTGTTTTCTTAATTTCATTATTTTTTATCTTAAAAAAAAACACTTTTCAATTTTTTTGCCCTTTTGGGTTTATAATATTGAACATCTTTTAAGGTGGCTTTTGATAAGCTTCATAGGTTCAGAATCTCTGTGAGGTATAAACCTTAGTTGTATACGACTACAATCGAGCATTTAGCAACTTGCGCTTGTCAAGTTTATAATACGAGCAGTTGCTTATATTTAATCTTTCATGTGGAGGGATATGCATTTGTATTTAAATTGAACTGGAGTCTTTTTTAATTTGCTTTAATAAAATGTTGGACCATCATATTTAAAAATTAACCATTTTAGAAGGATGTGTATATCATCCTTTTTTTTTTTTTTTTAACACCAGGTACAAGCATTTGATCTTGTGAACTGCGAGTGCCAGTTTATGGATTAATTTTTTTAAAACCTTGTTAGTATATGAAATATGAGATGAAAAAATTTAGAATGTAACATGTTCTAAATATATATATAGTGCCATTTGTCTTCTAAAAGGTATTTAAGAAAAAGTCGAGAATGAAATTACATGACATTCTGGTGTAGAATTTACAATAAGGCCATGTTTGATACATGTTGTCTTCCATTTTTTCATTTTCCAACTTTTTTTGTGTTTGATGAACAAAAATTTTCATGGAATTCCTTTTCCCTTTTCATGGAATTGGTTTTCCTTTGGTTTTTGTGGTAATTGATTTTTCAGGTTTTTTATTTTTTATTTTTTTTGGGAACAAATTCTAGACCTAATCATAAAAAAATTATCACTTTAATGGACAATTTTCATAAAAAAACGAAGTCAAACGAACACCAAACTTTCAATATTTTTCAGGTGAAAAATAATACCATTCAAATACATTAATTACAATTTTCAGTAAAGCAAATTCTAAACAATTAAATTCTCTGTAATTCATTTTCTTTCCATCCAAATTCCACATTTGCTCTCAAATGGATCCTAAATTTGCTAAAAATATTGTCCATAGTACATGTTGCTGATATAACTAAAAATCAACATATTTTTCCTTTCATAACTAAAAATCAACATAAACTTTGTCTTTCATTGTGTAAAATGAATATAGCCAAGAAGTCAATTGTTACATAAACTTTTAAGTGCACTAGCTCAACCATACAGTATAACCTCTATGAATTATTACTCGATATATAATTATCTCTATTCTACAATAATTTTTACGGTCCTGACTTGTTAAAAATTGTAAATATATTGATTTTGATAGTTTATTAAAATATAAGTAGCAATAGTTTTTCTTGAAATTTAAATATAGTTTATCACATCTTTAATTTTTCTTATTGCATTTGAAAGTTCTGGGGTTAAATTCTCGAATTGTAATAAGAATTTATGAAGTGTTGTTGATGCTTTGAGTGTTTTATTGTGCATAACAAGCTTCAAAGTTGTTGTAACTTTGAAATATAAAAAGACTTCGTATTTGTTTTTATAAGAAGATTTTGGGTTTATTTTATGCAAAGATTATTTTCAATCTCATTGTTGAATACATTTAATTAAGTTAATTAATTATTTATGATTAATTTAATGTATAGTTAGTGGTTTAATTTATATTCAATTGATTATAGAGGTAAAATACAATGAAGTTTTAGGTGATTAATTATATGTTTTTTTAATTGTAAATATACTCTATAAATTAGTAAATTATTAATTTTTCGAATAGTACCTCTTTTAATTAATAGAATTTATACGATCTTGAGGCTATTAATTTATAGAAGTTATACTTTACATTATTATTCATGTGACTCAATATCGTACATTTTCTAGAAAAACAAAAAAGATAAAGGTAATGACCAAAAAGTTAATTGATGAAAACTAGAAAAAGAAAGCAAGCAAAAGAGCACAATCCATGGTACATTTCACATGTCTACACTACAGGCGAACACAACACACTCTTGATTTCCAGTTAGTTCTTTTGGTTCTTTAGGATACAAAGTACCATATAATGTGTGTGCTCCCGATATTTATATAATCCATTCAAGTGTCCACTAATCATGATTATTAGCATTCTGGTGAAACCATAATCACAACTCCCTTTTTCATGTCGTGCAAAGATGCTCAAGTAAATCAACGAGGCATGAACGCACATGCGAAGCTTCAAAAAATTGTACTTCATATTCCTTATCCTAACTACCTCTGTGTAACAACATTAATTTTATGTAAAAGACAGCACGTTTCAAGATGACACTTTTTTATGGGCAAACTAAATAATTTCTAACGATTTGTACTGTTTTTGCTGCTCATTGGTAGGCTTGGAGATAATTTAATCTGCAGGTTGTAATTATGTTATCAGACCAGTTTAAATGAGATTCTTTGGATATAATTGAATTGACTTTAAAGATTTCATTATACATTTAGTCAACAAATTAATGCCTGCTTATATGATTCTGGTCTCCTCCACGACCTACTAAATACCCTTGTGCCTAAAAGAATCCTTATCCTCAGACATATATATGATTAAGTTTTAAGGAAAATGTTAATAAGTGCTGATATCAAACGGCAAATCAATTGATTGGTGAATAATAAATTTGCTGATATCAAATGACAAATCAATTTATTGGTGAACAATAATTTTAATTCAAATCTTGCATAGTTGATAGTACATAGACATATTTATACTTCCCTCTAGTGGAGACCAACCAATGCTCCAATACCTTTGTTTATAATATGCTATCGTGCTTCCAATCTAAGTATTAGAATATGTTGAAAGAAATTTTGAAAAAGCCACCAGACTCACTAGATGACGAAACAATCAGAATATAAATAATTATTCTTTTTTAATTTTTTTACTCGCTATCATCTTATTTATCTTAATAATTCTTATTTTGAAGTTATATGAAGGCATTGTCTTTAACCTAATTTCACAAATTGCGAATATTTTTTAAATAATACTTTCATAATAATTATTTTTAAAATTTTTGAAAACAGGAATAAAGAATGGATAAACAAAAAACTTCTAATCTCATTAAAGTGCTCAAAATATTTTGATGCTACAACATTACATATTGTGGTGTGACCCAAATTCCATGAGAATTTGGTGGTTGATTGGATAAAGAAAGCCTAGAGAAGTTTGGTTTCATAGATCTAATTGATAAGGATCAAATTTCAACAAAAAAATGAGAGTTTGATTGGGAAAAGAATTTTGAAATGAAGAAAAACTCCATTGGTAGAATTGAACCTGAAATTGCGACACCCAGGTGCCCAAACGAGGAAACTGTTACAGGGACCCAGCATCTAGGTGCTAGGCTGAGGACACCACCATTAGGCCTCGACTTTCGAAACAGGCATCAAGCGCGGCCCAGCATCGGAGGGCCAATGTGGTAGTGTCGAAGCACCACCCGTGTCGTGAATAGTCTGATTTTGATCGGATTATTGCATTCTACTTTATTCAAAACACTGAAACAAAGCTCCTAGATATATTTCACGTGGCTTAATCTCGTCGGAGGCTACAACAACATACACTTTAAGAGCTTGAGAAGTTGAGATCTTAATTGAGAGTATTGAGATATTGATTTGTAAACACATTTATTATTAATGATAGTGAAATTCTCCTCATTTACCCGTGGCTTTTCGCATCTTAGGTTTCTACATAATTTTTTTGTGTTTTTGTGTGTTTGTTTATTTTATTATTACTATTATCTTGCTATCAGTTCACAACAAAACTGGTATCAGATCAAGGTTGATATTTCGTGTGGCAAAGATGAAATACGATATTTTCGATATTAGATTGCAACACAATATTTATTCTATAGCTAGTGAAGATGTGATAGGTTATCGCAAAGATGGATTTGGAGGAAGCCTTGCTAGGTTTTGATAAGATGCCTTCAACCTGGATGCAAGATGAAAAGCAGTGTAGGGATAAAAAATCCAATCCCAAATTCATCTACATATATCAAATCAAATTCTTCAGGATATTCTAAATGAAAGAAATACCGCTGTGTTGTGGTTAAGATTGGACCATTTTTGTATGATAAAGAGCTTGACCAGTGGCAATAAGTTACACTTGAAGCAGCGGTTGTATTCTCATCGGATGTCTGAAGGTACATATTAGATGACCACTTAACTATGTTCAAAGAAATTGTGACTGATTTGGAGAAATTGGAAGCTAAATATGATAAGGAGGACTTCGCGTTGATATCGTGTTCGTTGCCATCAACATATGTGACTTTTAGATATACTATACTCTATAGTCGTGATACTATCACTGTGATTGAGGTCTATGATGCTTTATTGTTTGAGGAAAAATAAGGCATCTTGCAAGGGGATATAGAAGCCAGGCTAAGTGCTTAGTTGTTCGTAGGAGGAATCAAGATAGTAATTTTGGCAAGAATATGAGGGGCGATCAAAATCCAAACATACAAAGCAAGTATGACACTATTGTAAAAAAAAGGAACACATCAGAGTTGATTACTAGTCCTTTGAAAAACAGAAACAGAACTGTTGTTGCTAGGGATAAAGGAAATCAACTTGCTAATACAATGGAGGCTAATGTTGTCGAAGATGGGCAAAGTGAAGATGAGCTTCTTGTGATTTTTGACATTGGTTCCAAGCCTTCTAAGAATTGGGTTCTAGACTTGGCTTGTACATTACATATGTGAAGGTCCAAGAATGGGTAACCAAGAGAGGGTGAATTGGTTATTTAAAGCATTTTCAAAAAATTAATACATATACAAGTAAGGACCAAATAGATAAATTTAAATAGTAAATACAATAAGTAAAAGAGATAGACGATTCAAATGATATAATTATAGATGTTTGATAAAAAAATAATGATCTACATCCTCAGTTACCAAGTTCTCCGGTACAAGCAATGCCTTTTCACTATGTCGATTGACTTATGGTGCAATCTAATCCTTTACAACGCTTTCGGTGACTTACAACCAAGGAGCACTGATCCTTATGCAATTTTGAGCTTTACGAAACCTCAACACGACCACAAATTTAATAGGAAAGTGATTTTACAATTTGAAACTTATTTCTTAATAAATAATATGATCAAATTAAGTACTAAGAGAGAAATATGTTAACACTTTAATAAATAATAATGAATGAAGCTCAAGTGTTAATTAAGAAAAAATTTGATAAGTAAAATGATTTTCAAAAGTTACTTCAATCAAAAGTTTTTCAAAATAAATGATTTGAGAAAGATAAATCAATGTAGCTTTACTCAAGAATAACTCACATAAATGTTCTTAAAATTGTTGTATTGAATATAAAGTGAAGTAGTTTTTATAGCAGTCGAAACGCCAAAATTTCTAATCAATCGGACGTCCGCCTACTGAACCGAACGACTGAACTAACCGTTGTGCGTTGAAACGGTTAAAAATTTGACCGTTTGATGAACAGGACATCCGTTAGGACATAATTTTTTCGGATTTCTCTTTTTTTATTATTATTTTAAGTTTTTGACAAGTGTAGGCTTTTGAATAACATATTCACTTAAATTTTCAAAATAGGTGTTATTGATAAAAGATTCAAAAATCAATTGAAGATTTTTATCACCTAGAAAATAATTTTTATTCGAATATTTTTATGAATATTTTATCTCGTGCATAAAAATTTAACTATGAGCTTTCAGTGATTTATTGCTAGAGATTAAAGCATTTTACCTTTACATATGGATTTAAAGCATCTAAGTCTAATATCTTCAATGAGTGCTTGATTCATTGTGAATGCTTCGAATGATTTTACGTGATTGCTCGGCTTACATCTCGATTTTCTTTGCTCGTAAATTGTGAGTGTTTTGGTAGCAATCATTTTGCCTTTAATTGATCAATTTTGGCCACAATAACTATGAAGACTTGAATTCAATTGTTAGAGATAAAACAATTTATTTGATATAATCAAAATATGAGATCAACCATAGGTCAACAATTTCCTCATTTTTTTTTATCATGATAAACAAGATTATTTGCATAATAGATTGAACAATTGATATCATATTGATAGTGGAATATACATTATAAATTTATCATGTTATTCGTATTCTCCCTTTCTTTTACAAATTAATGACCATACATTCAAAGTATATAGATGATTTTTCCTATTTCCCCCCTTTTCATATACTTCAAGTATATTATCGTCAAATCAAATCATGTGTAATCATGCATAATCATCTAACTCAATTTTCCCCTTTTGACATAAGCAAAAAGCGTAAGACGAACATGGATTACATAATAACCATAGCATTAAACATAAAGAAATAACCATGTCAAAATGATGTCCATAAACCAACAACATAAAGAAAATAGGCTAGACAAAGCACTAGTGCAGTCAAATCATAAAGACATAAAAAAAAAATTAAAATATAGAAATGTAGTATCGAAAGTGATAACTATGGCTCCGGAAGAAGTAGTGGTGGAAAATTGGCATAGAAGTGAGCGTACAAGGTATTCTGCTAAGCCTACATTGCTGCATGTTGTGCTTGAATGACATCTTGTTAAGCTTAGATAGCAGCCTGTTGGACTTGCAACAGAGTTAATGCGGCTTTTCAAAAGATTGTAATAATATTCGGTAAATGTGAAGCCTTTCCCCGAAAGGCAAGGAACACTCAAGGCTGGAACATCATGAGGAGGGTTCGAAACTTGCGATATATCATCAGCATCATCATCCTCATCACCCTCGAGCGGTAGAGTCGATGGACCCGAGGTGGGGTCGAACCCTTTTGTGTGTGCTACCCATTGACCATGTTCTTTTAGAATTTTCATCTGCTTAAGGATTTGGATATTGATTGTGTCGATTGGGCGAAGTTTTACAAAAGTCTCATCATTTAGCAGAATGTCAAAATGTTTGAAAATTTTTGTGAGAAGCATTTCGTAAGGTAAAGCTTTAACATTATGTGTGAAGTGCACAAGGTTCATGAGACCTAATGCAATAGTCGAAAAATCTAGTTTCTGCTCGACAACAAAGGAATCTAGAACAAAAAAATCAAAATAGCTCACCTTGTCTCAATGACCCTTTCGAGGAAGAATGACATGTGCAATGATATATTGTAAAACTTTACATAGAAGAGTTAATTAGTTTGCACTAGGTTTTGTGATATTTTCAAAATTCTTCTAGGTGACCCGAGACATGCCTCAGAAGGGTCATACCTTCAAAAATGGGATGCGTTTTATCAAAAAAAATTAATATCACCCATCTCAAGCTTGAGAATATCACGAATGAGATCTTTGTTGATGGTGATACGAACACTTTTAAGTAAGCACAAAATCTCATCCGAATAGGAGTAAAAATCATATTTTTTTATAAATTTTTTTTCATAAGACGTGGATATGCATGTTCTTTTAAAGTAGCAAAGACAACCACCCCATGTTTTTAAAATATTATTCTATATGAAATGGAGGTGCTTCAATAGTAAAATCGGTAAAGTCAACATTTTTACCTATTATAATGGGGGGGGTTTCAAATGTTGGCCGACACCTCAGGTTTCATGTCAAATTCTTCATCGAAGAAAGGTGGTGGAGATCGTTGTACAATTCTCTTGAGTCTCTTGCCCGCTCTTTTGGACCTCGACATAGTAGAAAATCAATGAAGCAGGAAAAAGGTGGACTAGGGTTCGGATGGGTGAATGTGAGATGTTGGTGGATGAAATTAAGTTTTGGAAGATTGATGATGTAAAAGTGATTAGTTTTGTGAAATTGATAAGAAATTGATGAATATAGTGAAGGATTTAGAGTGGATTTAGGGAGAGAATTGAGAGAAAAATAAAATATGATGGGTGAAAAAGAGGCCGGTTCACGATTTAAAAAAATGAATATGCTCTTAACCGGACGTCCAGTTCATGATTCGGATGTCCGATTGATAGTGCTAGAATTCTCTGTCAAACTGGACAGGGTTTTTGGACGTCCATTTAACTCGTCCCCTTGTAAATAAAAATGTCATATATAGAAGTAAAGCATATATGAGCACACAGTATAACTTAGTTAAATACTTCCAATTCATCAATGATGCTTAAACCTCATCGAATATGAAAGAATCGATCAAGTACAAGAGAATTAGTGAAGATATGGGCCAATTGATTTTCCATGTTCACAAATTCTAACATGACATCTTTCTTTTGTACGTGATCTCTTAGGAAGTTATGTCTAATTTCAATGTGTTTCGTTCGAGAGTGAAATATGGGATTTTTAGATGAATTTATGGCACTAGTAAAATCACACACGATAGATGTATGATCAAATGATAGATCATAATCACTAAGAGTTTGCTTCATCCATAAAACTTGGGCACAATGACTTGCGGCCAAGATATATTCAATTTTGGCGGTTGATAATGCAACAAAGATTTTTTTCCTGACAAACTACGACACAAGTGCAAAGTCTAGGAAATGACAAATCCTGCTAGTACTTTTGCGATTGATTATGCAACCAGCCCAATGAGCATCCAAATACTAAGAAGATTAATATGAGTACCCTTTGGATACCAAAGCCCTAAGTTTCTAGTGCCACTAAAATATCTAAAAAATTGTTTTATGGAATTAAGAGGAGAATCTTTAGGGTTTGATTGAAATCTAGTACATAAACACACACTAAATATAATATCAGGCCTACTAGCGGTTAAGTAAAGAAGAGATCCAATCATACCTCTATATTTTGTGACATCGATGGAAGTATTTTGATCATCCTTATCAAATTTTACGGATGTACTCTGGGAGTTTTCATAGGCTTTCAAGTCATCCATTTCGAACCTCTTTAGCATGTCCAATATATACTTATTTTGATTGATGAATATACCAGCTCTAGTTTGTTTAATTTGGATACCAAGGAAGAATTTGAGTTCTCCCATCATACTCATTTTAAATTCCATACTCATACATTTTGAGAATTCTTCACAAAATTGGATATTACTTGCACCAAATATAATATCATCAACATAAAATTGAACAATAATCATATCATTCTTTTCAGTTTTAAAAAATAGGGTATTATCCGCTTTTCCTATTGAAAAACCTTACATAAGTAGGAATTTGCTCAACCTTTAATACCAAGCCGTATGAGCTTGTTTTAAGCCATAAAGAGTTTTTCTGAATTTGAAAACATAGTCCGGATACATGTGACCTTTAAAGTCAGGCGGTTACTTGACAAAAAATTCTTCTTGAATAAAACCATTTAGAAATGCACTTTTGACATCCATTTGATAAAGAGTAAATCCTTTATAATAAGAAAATGCAAGAATCATGCAAATGGATTCTAATCTAGCAACTGGTGCAAATGTTTCTTCAAAATCCATACTTTCTTCTGAATTGTAACCTTGGACCACTAATCTCGCCTTCTTACACACAATAATCCCATTTTCCTCTCGTTTATTTCTAAAAACTCATTTTGTACCAATGATGTTTTGATCATTTGGTCCTTCAACTAAATTTCAAACATAATTTATTTTAAATTGATTTAGTTATTCTTGCATAGCTAGAATCAAAAACTCGTCAAACTTGGCTTCCTTGAAATTTTACGTTCAATTTGCAAGATGAAAGCACTACTATTTAGGTGATTCCTAGTAAAAGTTCTAGTGGTAATACATTTGGATAGATCACCAATAATAAGTTTATTTTTTTTGGTGAGAGTGAACAAACATCCATTCTTTTGGTAGAGAGGGATGATTTGACGCTTTGGTAGGTTCTACTTCACTTTGTTGAACGTTTGTTTCTCCCTTGTGTTCCTCTTTTAGATTGTCCTTGCTTTGATCTTGAATGTCCATTTGTTCGAAAGGGGTTTCCAATCCTACATCATTAGCAATACTTTTCTCACGATCAAAATGATTAGTTTCATCAAAAGTAGCATGTATAGATTCTTCAACGACTAGAGTTCCTTTGTTAAAGACTCTATAAGTTTCGCTAGTCGATGAGTAACTTAGAAAGATCCAAACATTGGATTTTGAATCAAATTCTCCCAAATTTTCTTTTGCGTTTAAAATAAAGCATTTACAGCCAAAAACTAATCCTATTTTTCCAAAGCTCATATGGGGTTTTAGTTTTTTTCCGACTAACTAAAACTCTATTTACAATATAGCAAGTGACGTTGACAACTTCGGGCCAAAAATATTTTGGCATAATATTTTCATTTAGTATGGTCCTAGCCATTTCTTGCAATGTGCAGTTCTTCATTTCTACTATACTATTTTGTTGAGAAGTTCTACGATCCGAGAAGTTGTGTCCATATCTATTTTTATTGCAAAAATTATCAAAAGCCAGATTATCAAATTCTCCACCATGATCACTTCTAATGGTTGTAATAAAATATCCTTTTTCATTTTGCACCTTTTTGCAAAAGTGTTTGAAAGTATTTGAAGCTTCATCCTTGAGGTTTAGGGGAAGAAAAACCTAAGTGAATCTAGAGAAGTCAACAACAATGATGAATGCATAATATTTTCCACCTAAACTAACGGTTCTAGTAGGTCCAAAAAGATCTATGTGGAGTAGTTGAAATGGTTTTGTAGTCGAAAAATAGTTTGGGTTTAAAGGAGATTTTTACTTGTTTATCAAATTGACAAGCATCAAAATTTTTTATCAAACTTTAAATTTGGTAAATCTTTGACAAAATAATTTTTTGGAGATTTTTGAAAGAAGATCTATGCCAACATAGTCTAATCTCTTTTGCCACAACTAAGTATCCTCATTTAAACTCGATAAACATTTTTCATCACTTTCAAATTTGATATTTATAATATACACATCTTTGCTACGGCTCCCTATGAACAATACCTCTTTCGATGTAGCGTTCTTAATATCTGATTCCAATAATTTTTCCTTTTACATTATCTCCGAAAGTGACATGACTTCCATCATTTACTTTGAAATTTGATAGTAAGCATCTGCTATCCAAGAACCATTTGCTCTTCTTCATCTTTTTTGGTTCTTACAAAAATAATTCAATTTTTTATCTTTGGTACCCATATTGTAACATCCCGAAAATTTTTAGAATATAATTTAATTATTTTACATGCCACATTTTATTATTTTGAAAGTTGATGAACTAAAATGAAATATGTTTTAAATGGGTTAAATTTTTATTTTTGATAAAGTGATCAAAATTAT
>CAIGRO010034874.1:988-14770 GCA_903798355.1 Fraxinus baroniana | reverse complement strand
AAGCCAAATGGACACCAAACTTTCAACATTTTTCAGGTAGAAAATTATACCAATCAAACACAATTAATTACAATTCCCAGTAAAACAAATTCTAGGCAATTCAATTCCCGGTAAAACATTTTCTTTCCACCCATTTTTCACCTTTGCAATCAAACGGACCCTAATAGTTTAATCCCAAATTTAGATTCCACTAATCCACTTGCACTTAAGAAATCTTGAGAAACGAAGAACTCATCCGGAAAGACAAGGCTAACACATCTTAGCATTTTTTTGGGGTCAACTCCACTATTAAGAGCCCGTTTTGTAGAGATTAAAATTAGATTAAATTAACCGTTATTGTTGACTTTTATTAGATGAATGGACCCAATAACGACCATATTTTCAATTTTAATTGGCTTTTTAACCCTCATAAACAGGCTCTAAATATTTGACTGAGTTGAGTATCGCCACGAGGTACACCAAATAACTATTTTTCTTCTTCTTGTATATTTTTTGTTTCTTAAAGTTATATTTTGTTTTCACAAACATAGAAACTGAATTCAAAACTTTTATACATAATTGACGAGTTCAAGTTCAACATAAATTCAAGTTCTTATAAAGCTCGTCGATAAGATAGAACAATTTTTTGCNCAAATAACTATTTTTCTTCTTCTTGTATATTTTTTGTTTCTTAAAGTTATATTTTGTTTTCACAAACATAGAAACTGAATTCAAAACTTTTATACATAATTGACGAGTTCAAGTTCAACATAAATTCAAGTTCTTATAAAGCTCGTCGATAAGATAGAACAATTTTTTGCTCTGCAGTTGTGGGTCGGGGGTTCAAATTGTTTGTAAAATCATGTGAAATCACATGCTTTAAAAACTTGTATGGTTTCGGGCTATGCAACATTGAATACTTGCTACTTCACTTAACAATGTCTATTTCAAATGGCTACCTTTTTTCCTTTCTCAACCACTCCAAAGATGAACATTTATGTCACATGCAATGTGGTTGAATAATAGTACCAATTTAGGTGGTTAAGTTGATCAATTATTTATTCCCACTTTCAACTTTTATTAATATGCTACTAGTAGCTACTTGAAAATATAAAACAAGTCTCGTGATGTACACTTCCCTTCACTGAACTTTAATTGAACAGCAACTGGTCATTCCGTTAGTGAACATTAAGTCCTTGTTTGGCCGCCATTAGAATTTTAAAATCTTTCTCTTTCTTAATTTTAACTACACATTTTTAAGTAAAATAATATTAAACAAAAATCTAAAACTTTTCATTATTTTCCAACCACACATTCTCCTATCAATCATCATTCCAAAATTTATAAATTCTCCAAAATGGGAGCCAAACGATGTGTAAAATGAACGGATGCTGAAGCGGTCCTCCATGTGGACTTGTGTAAATTATAATAGTGATCACTGAACTTTTATCTCAAGTACAATTATGTCAAACAACAATTTAACATCAATTGAAGTACTTCATTTTAACAATATTATTTTGTTATATTTTGTGTCTTTTACTACTTATTTTATATCAATTTTTTTAGTATTACAAAACATTAATTAAAAATGGATAACAACTTGTGAGTATCTCAAAAAAAGAGTTAATTTTACCGAGCCAAACATCACAACATTTTGCTACTATAAAAAGTCCTATGAGTCAAGTTGAGACAACACAATTAGTGATCTAATTGCATTTAGTGTAAAGTGTGGTGACTGCTACTGCGATTAACACAAGTCCACGTAAAAAGCCACGACATCACCTGGCCGTCAACTTTAATGTCCTTGTCATCAACTTATGTTTCGTTGTTAACATCGCACTATCGGATTAACCTAAAAACTGTTAAATTGAAATTTAGTGATCCGATTGCCGACAATTTTAGTTCAATAATCTTATTACAAGTTTGGCAAAAGTTCAGTGACCGTTGGTATAATTAACCTGTTAATAAAAAGTTCTTGAACAAACTTTATAAGATTCCTCGAACCGATCACAAACGAAATATCAGATGAAAAATTCATTTTTCTCTGCAACTTAAGAAATGCTCAAATCTTGAATGATGAAATTAAGCCCTTGTTTAGGCCACATTCTTTTTTTCATTCTCATTCTTCTACTCATTTTCAACCACACATTCTCCAATAAAATAATATTTACCATCACATCAATAACTTTTCCTTCTTTTTCAACCACATATTCCCCATCATATCAACCATGGGCCACGTTTTTTTTTCCATTCTCATTCTTCTACTCATTTTCAACCACACATTCTTCAATAAAATAATATTTTCCATCACATCAATAACTTTTCCTTCTTTTTCAACCACATATTCCCCATCATATCAACCAAAAAAATGCATTCTTTTGGAAATAATGTGTACCAAACGGGGCCTAAATTGTGAAAACCCAATAAATATTTCTACAAAAATAATAAATAAAAAATTGTTCATGTGGGCCAAGTCTCTGAATTCGAATCCAACTTGACCCGATTCTAACTTCCAAAGCTGGTCGTCAGATGCTTATGGAAAAGCTGAGTTCATATGATTGGTCCCTCTTTTCCAATAAACATCTGTTCTGCTTTTTGCAGCTTTTTATGTGATTGGTTGGTTAGGAGTATATTAGTTATAAGAGGTTATTCATGGGTTTCACCCCACATTTTTAAAAGATACCTGTCACATTTGCTACAACTACCGTTGACAAAGAAATCCGAGCTGGCCCTTTGAGTCTTGAGCCGCACATTGGCCCCACCTTGTTTAAGGTTGTGTCTATACTCTATCGCAACTTGTTCAAACACTTCAACTTCAAACATGTTGAGATTCAGTTTAGGGTTCATTCGGTCTCTCACAAATGCAAAACCCAATTGATCTCTTGGATTGAATGCCTCCAATTCGTTGAACAAAAGGCACGAGAAGAGATTGGTAGTTGCGCCATGCTTCCGCAAGATTAAAGCAGTGTCCGCTACATCTTCAGATATACAAAAAAGTTATTTCATTCATTATACTTGACAAAGTATCAAATAAACATTTTAAACGTGTTTCTTCTTTAGTTGTACCCCCCCAAGATTAGAGCAATATTCGGCACATCTGCAATGCATATCAAGTTGTTCAAACGTTACATCTTCGAGTAATTCTTCTTTAGACATGTTCCATATTGTCTACTACAATATACTAAACACATTATAAGTTCTCAAAATTCTAGAAACTGGCTAACTTTATGCTTCTCTCCAAATGATAAATATAAAATTTTCATTAGTTGTCACAAGCCTTTCAATAATATGCATAATATACTCCAACTTTGCTTATTAAGGAACAAAGAATTGAGTCGTTCTCTCATTTGATTATAAATTATGGAACAACCTTTCTTGGAAGAAACTTTTGTGGTTTTCATTGGGACAAGAATCTTCTATAAACTAATATATTTGGCCAAAGGAACACCCCAAAACAAAGCAACCACATAATAATGTTGAACAGTCCAATTCTTGTGATATTCCATCTTGTACTAAACTACGACACTACCGACAATTCATACAGCTCATTGATTTTTGCTTCAAGAAAATTCATCTTGAATTTTAGGGAGTTCTACGGCTTTGGTATACAGTAGTCGACAAAAAGTAAGTGTGTTTTCAAATAAGTAATTTTTTTGTTAATCAAAGTTAAAATAAGTATTGCTTACTTTATTGTAAAAATAAGTATTACCTGTGGGATAAGGCTTCTCTGGACTCCACGGTTGCAAGCCATTCTCACAGTACGTCTCCATCTGCGTCTTTAATGAGTCAACGTCCCACCATTTCTTCCATCTAGCAGTTGCCATTGCTTCTTCCATGGTATGAACATAATATGGATGCTTTGATATAGCCATATCCACTTTCTCCTTAATAACAAGTGAGTGTATCAACAGAAGTGGATCAACCACTAGTTGGAGCTTGGCATCTACCCATATACTGTATTTCGCGTTTGGAAAAAGACGATGAACTAAGTATTTGGGTATTTCTCCATTCATTGCTGCGTTTTTGTACAAATACGACGTGGAAACTTTGACAATCCTCCATACGCCAATCTTGTTTTCCTTGGATTTTCTTGAAATTATATTGTGATAGTCTAATCCCTTGAGAGTTATGTCATCAACAAACAAGAAGAAACATACATATTCCAGGGATTTGGACCCAAGGCCTTTTGGCTGCCGGATTTTGTCGTGATCATTGAATATAGCAGAGATGACCACCAGCTTGTCGCACTTTTCCATGGAAATTCGATCTGTAATCGGACGAAAAACATGATAACTTATTCTCATCTACATCTCGAGAAGGCATTAAGGCATTTTTGGTACACAATATTGTTTCGTGCCATCAAAAAATTAATTACTTCTTATGGTTAATTAATATTATCCACATTACCAAACGAGCCATTGCTGTTTATGGCTTTATTGAAACGAGAAGGAAATCATCAAATAAAATAGAACAGAGCAGGCTTATCTGTACTCTTCAATGCAATATAACTAACCTACTTTACTTATTGGAAAGCGTTTAAAGAATCCACACGGGATTTCAACTCCATCCTCGCGATGATCAAAATACGATAACCTTTTCTCAATACCGAAATTCCCACCAAAATTCCCAGCATTCTCCTGCATGTACCTCAGAGACTGGGATCCTAATGCCGTCGAATTTTTACATATTTCTTTAATTTCCTTCAAAACCTCCCAATAATCTAACCAACAAAAAAAAAAACCATCAAATCCGCAATCAAATCGAACAACAAGAGAAATTGGAGCTTGTCAATTTCAAAAAATCTTACCTGAAAAATAAACAGGAGAATCGCAAGAGGAACGCAGAGTGGGAATGGCGTACTTGTGTTCTCCGTAGGATGTGGGGTATGAGAAGAGAGGGGATTGAATGGGATCGAAGGGTGAGGATCTGAAGATACATTTGGTGGAAGAGAGAGAGAAATAGAGGGCTAGAAAGAGAGAGGAGAAAAGGTAAAAGAGAGAGAAACAGAGGAGCTTTGATTGGCAGAGCAGTGGTTTGGAGATTAGCTTCCCCATTTACTCATGACGTTGGAGTCATCACCTCATCATATGTATTTCAGTTTCTCAGCTTTTATTAAACACAAAAATAATATTGATAGGGTTTTTTTGGAATTACAATCATGGGACTTGTACAATTTCATTTTTTTTTTTTTACAATTATGATTGGCAACTCACACTTAAAAACATCATATTCATCCAATTTTAAAACTATTTTTTAAATCAATGCTCCAAATTTTAACAACATCAATATTGTCAACCATGTTAGGTTTTTATTGTTGTTACTGGCAATTCTGTAAATAAAATGGATTGAATTATAATTTGTATAAAAAATAAAGGAGTCATGCGCAAATAGATAAAGTTCAGGTTTTTAGGTCTAGGGTTCGAGAATAGTAAAAGACGGAAAATACAACGCGAATTTTCGCTAGACTGTCAAGGATTAGCTCGAGAGACTGTCTGTCGCTCGATTATCGCTGAGCTCTCACTCGAACGACAGTGTTATCCCCGACCCAGTAGTTTCCTAACATACCTATATATACCAAAACACTGCAGAACGTATTTTCACAAGGTTGAACATTGAGAGAGCTTCATCTGTGAGATATTCTTCATATTTTGTCTTTCAACCTTCATCCATTAATATTGTTTTGGTGAGAAAAAATATCGTCTACATAATTCAAATACCAAACATGCCTTTCCTCCATATCTGTCAGAGTTCTGAAAATCGAGGAAAGTTGACTAGAGTTACAGTCTATAAAGAACAAGGTGATCTTCGTGATCCACAGGAAATAGATGACTTCGCAAGGCTATGAGTGTTGCAAGGTAGTAGATTCCACGGAGAGCTTTGGCTAATTGCAGCTAAAGATTGGTGTAAGGGAGCACAGGATCCGCAGAGAGCTATAGGAATTACAGTCAGGAGATTAGATAGTACATATCATCTAATCTGATAGACTGTAAGTTGTTTGAATCATTTATAGTGGATTGTCTGACAAAGTGCTCGGAGTTTTTCTCAATTGGGTTTCTCCGTGATTATTCCGTGTGTTGATTTACTGCGTTATTTATTGTTTATATTATATACACCACGGTATTCAAACATAGGATTAAAATTGACGTGCATGTTTAATCATCTAGAAAAGAATTAAAAAATAACTTGTTGCTATTTAATTCGTTAGAAATTTTAATTCAGCATAATATACCTATTCACCTCCTTCTAGGTATTGTTAGGGCCGAACGACGCATTTTTCAATTAGTATCACAACCTTAAATCGATTCCTAACCCTTATTTCATAATTCAAGATGAGTTAGTCACTATCCATGCCTCTGTTTTTTTTACGAAAGCAATTATGCCTACTGGAAAGTTCAATTGAGAGTTTTTCTTAACGCTTTGGATGAACGTATTTGGATTAGCTTTCAAAATGGGTGGGCTCCACCTACAACAACTGTTGCTGGTGTAGTTATACTCATTGATATCTCACTATGGACTAAAACTAATTTGGATGAATGCAATTGGAATAGTAAGGGCCTTTATGCCCTATTTGGCTGTGTTTGCTGAGGAATTTAGGAGAGTCTTGATGTGTAAAACTGCTAAGAGGTTTGGAATATCTTAGAAATCATACACGAAGGAACTAAAACGGTTAAAAATTCTAAATTGTAGATGTTAATCACTAAGTTTGAAGATATTAGAATGAAGAACGATTAATCGTTTGATGATTTCTATGCGAAACTAAATGACATAGTCAACTCTAGCTTTAACTTAGGTAAAAAGATCCCTCCAAAATTGTTAGAAAAGTCCTTAGATCCCTACTGGAGAGGTTTAGACCTAAGATCACAGCGATAGAAAAAGTAAGGACTTAGATACTGTTAAGATTGAAGAACTCGTAGGATCATTTCAAACTTATGAACTAACCGTCTCACAACCAAAAAAAAGGTTAAATCTATCGCCAAGAACATCATTAAAGAAGAGGAGAGCGAGTCCACTGATACTGAGACTCTTAGGGACGATGAAAAAGTTTATTTCGTTAAAAAATTCTAGAAGGTGATGAGAAATAGAAGAAAGCCTCAGAGCGAAAAAGTGACGTACCTAATAAAATTTCGAGAGGTAGACGTGAGGAAATCACCTCTAGGACTCCTGTTAAGAAATCTCAATATGTCAATGGTCATATTAGGAGTGAATGTCCTAATCTGAAGAAGAGTTCGGGTAACGAACATCTAAGGCTTTAGTTCTGACCATGAGTGATGATGAGTCAGATTCCAGTTCTCAGAATGAGACATCTGGTGGTGAAGATGAACAAAATTTCACGACCTTCACTTCGATTGCTACAATTGAATCTGACCATGAGATTGAAAAGGTTGAAAAGGGGGATGGGAGTGAACAATCTGTAGAAGAGTCTAAAGATGAGACCAACATTCACGAGTCTTATCGTGAATGTTTGAAGAGAGTCTGAAATTCACGAGTCTTATCGTGAATGTTTGAAGAGAGTCTGAAAATTAGGAAGGTCAATAAAGTTATTTTGAAAAAGGTGAATGAGCTTGAACTTAAAAGAAAAAAACTGTTAGGTGACCTTCAGGACTCGACAAAAAAATTAAGTGAGTTGAAACTAGTTAATGAAAATTTGGAAACTGAAGTTAAATCATTAACTAATGATCTTGATAAATCGAATGCTCAACTCCAATCTTTTATGAGTGGCTTGCAGAAGCTGGATAATCTGCTAGGGATGAACAAGCCTACTGGTAATAGGTATAGTCTGGGTTATGTTCATAATGGTGATACTACTGCTAGTACATCTAGGACCACATTCGTCCCTATCAATAACAAAACTCGTGAGATTGCTAATTCTAAACCCAAAGGAAAGCATGCCATAGGATCGAGACCTACCGACATCATAGGGTCAATCGTCATACATATCGGCAACAACCACCGAACAGGTTTGAACTTAGGTTCATTTCGACTCGCCACCACTATGGTGCACTGGGACACACTAGACCTAGGTATCGTCAATTTGTGACTAGAAGTAAGAGACGTGACTTCTCTAGCAAGGTTGACTTTCTTGCCAATTAAGTTAGTCACTTAACTGAGATGATGACTCGATTAACTAAATTAACTTCTACTTCTAAGAAGGTGTGGATTAAAATAAGCGACCTGGAAGGTCGTGAAGATGAACATGCTCTTAAAGGTAAGGCATACAAATTTCGCCATGATTAGGTGTCGAGGTGCATGCATGTATAGTCCATTGAGTCTATTCATTCCTGCATGCGTCCCATTTATTTTACGTTTTTTGTTGTTTCTTTTTGTGTAGTCAATTGCTTTAAGTATTGTTTTCAAAGAATTTTTTTTTTCAAAAATGGGAAAAATACACAAATATTTTTTATTTTGGGCTAACGACACATTGTGGTGATTTTAAACATGTCATGTGTGACCAAGAGTGCATTTATGTGTTTTACACTGTTATTTTCATTACTTGGTCTGGTTTAATGTGGAGTATTAAGTATATGTGTCGTCATGCATAATCTGTACAGTACACACTATGATCTTGTGAGTGAATCTAGACCGCGTGTGTGAGATTTGGGATGATAGTCACGTGTTGGTAGGGTAACCTCGAACGTGAATTAACTTACCCTTAGCTCGTGTTGAGTCTCCCTGCATTCTTTGAAAAAATAAATAATAAACAACAAAAAAATTGTGTATACCTAATTGGTTCATATTATACTTTTGTTCGAAACCTATTTGACTCGAGTAATTAAGATCGAGGAGTTTCTCATAACCTAGTCCCTATGGTCATTTGACTTGGGTTAACCGGTCTAAAACTTGTTACAGGGGTCAATTCAGATACTTAATGGACAAGAGTTTGCACATAAAATGTTATTTACGAGAAAAACGATGATTTTTTTTTTTTTAGTTATATGCTCAAATTTAGGAGTAGAAAAGAAAAATTATCATATAATTGAGCTCGTTTTTAGGTCTTAAAATTTATTCGAGTTTGACTTTCATCAGTAGGGTTTTATTCTTACTTAGCAAGTGACGTTTGCATGTTATTTCTTACAAATTTAAGGTTTGAAGTTATGTTCACGAGAAAATAGTGGCACTCTATACGCATTAGTCATTTATACACTTTACTTCATCTTGAACTTAGCTGAGTATGTGGGACAGTCTTTTTAATAATGCTCGATTTGTGATTGCATGCATGATTTTAATTATCGAGGTGTCGGGAGTTTGAGTTGCTTAAATTAATCTATTGTTTTTGAAAAATGTAATTTTTCTTAATTTTTAAAATTTTAGTGCTATTACTATCAATTGAAGTTTCGTCAACTTATCGCTTGGCCATGCTCGAGCGACAATAGCAGAGCTGCAGAAGCTATCTCGTTCTCTTATCGCTCGAGCGATAGACCGTCATTTTGAATTTTAACATTATTTTTCAAGGGTTTTTTTTTTTGCATTTTCCACTTTTTCCTTCGATTTCTCACAAAATCCACCAACCCACACTAAATTTATACTTCCTAAACCCTATAATCGTTCATTCTAACACTTTGGTAGTGCCATTTCATCAAAACATTGAATTTGAAAGGTAAATTTCGAAATTTTTGGTTGTTCACCATTTTTGCGATTTTCTTTGAATTCTCTCGATGATTGTTCATTGTTGATTTGGTTTTGTTGTTGCACTACTTGTTTTATGCTTTCACATATCATTTCATGAAGTTTTGCACAATGTTTCAACAAAACTTAGATTTATGGACCATTTTTGGCATGATTTTGATGATTTATTACGTGTTCTTCACTTGAGTCGATCACATTGCATGGCTAGTTGTTATGGATTGCATTGGATTTGATGAGTAGGTTCTATTTGTGATGGTTGGGAATGAGTATGGTGGTTTGGATGATTTTGGAGTAAGTTTTGATATAGAGTAGATTTTGATCTTTGCATGGTTGATTAAGTTTGGGATTGAATTTGGCTTAAACCGTTGGAGTGTCATGATTGTTGGAAGTGTACAATTTATTTTTTTGCATTTTGCTTGGTTGTGGCACCACATGGTAACGTCACGTTACTGTGTCATGACATCACGTCCTTGTGTCTTAACATCACGGCACGTGTCATGTCTTTACGTCGCCTAGTCTAGGCATCACTACATGTTGTTATGCATTCATGTTCAAGCACGTTGTATGTTATCCTATTTGCCTCGTTTTGGGTGGATTCATGCATATCATGGTGTATTTCTTATATCGAGGTTTTTATGTTTTGGTTCTATTTATTTCAAATGCCGCCTAAGAGAGCCCGCACGACAGCTTCCACTTCTAGTACCTCCATTTTCTATAGTAGGACTATGTTTATTTCTGTTGTCGCCTAAGACACTTTTGGATCATAGTTTTCTTTGCGTCCCATTTTATTTTAGCGCTAGGTCATCATGTCTGACTTGTCCATCGACCTCGCCGTCTCAGGGTTCTTTATTGGTTGAGTTAGTCCATCCACCAAGTCTATTAGTTCAAGAGTTTTATGCTAACATATATGATGTTAGTGGGTCATCCTTTAGGGTTTTTCTTTGGGGTAGGACAGTTAAGATTACTCTAGACATCATTTCAAGCCTTATTCAATTCCTCGAGTCGTCCACTCCTTATTCCCTTATCTTACTCCTGATTCTCTTCTAGTGGACTCCTTAGTCTGTTCGATGGTGTTTAACACACCGTTGAAGGGAGGTCCAGGTGTGATGCACATTGGTTCTCTTCCGATTGATCTCTAGATTTTGTTGCACATCGTGTGTACAAATCTTTTGGCCAATCTCCCGTACTTCTTCCTTACCTATGGAGAAGGCTCGTTTCCTTTATGCCTTTCTACATGGCGATTTTATCGATTTTCCATAATTTATACACCAACAAATTTTGAGGGCTTTTTGTATCACGAGGACGAGGGTAGGGTTGTCCTATGCTTGCTTGATCTCATGCTTCTTCTAAGCCAGCATAGCCAGTTGATCCGACTATGCCAGCTGATCCTATTGATGACCTTATCTCTTTTGACCCTTCGAATTTCCCTTCTTTTTCTACTGCTCCTCGGCCCTCTGACATCCCATCTACTTCTACTTTCGACTGATCCTACCTTTGAGTCAGATCATTCTCTTTCTGAGTCTATACCTTCTGCTTCTGCTTCCATTAACCCTTCAATCACTCTTATGGGACGGATGACCGTGCTTATCGAATAGCAGGCTCGAACGATGGCGGAGATCACACAACTGCGTGCGACCATTGAATGACACACTGTTGAATTCACTACACTTCAGGACGCTGTTGGATATATTTAGCGTGGACTCCGTTGGATTCATCATCACTAGGATGACGATGCTGCATCCGAGGAGAACGAATTCAGACAACGCTACCGATGCTTCTTAATTTTAGGCTTACCCCTTGTCATTATATGACAAAATGGGAAGTAGTATTATGGGGCAGTTATATGTCTTTTTGTTAGGGGGAGTGGAAGTAGATATCTAGATTCTTTTTGCTCTTTACTTGATGTATCTACATTTCAATTATCTAGATGTAATTAAAACTTTTGATATATATAAAAAATGATTTTTGACTCAGATGCACGTTATATTTTAATTCCAGTTCTGTTAAATTAAGTTTGATGTTTTAGTAGTATCGATGTGTCTTCTTGGTATGTTGGGTTGCATTGGTACTATGTCTTAATTTAGCAATGCATGTTTAAAACTGAAAAATACTACATAACATTCACATTGCCTAAATTCTATGAACTACTTGAACTGCTTTATTTATATTGTTTTCCATACATTTTACACTGGGTGTTGAGTTGTTTGTTTCAGGAAAGAGGTGCTAATTAAAATGTAGAAATAGTTCAAGTCAGTTAGTTTTGTCATAGATTTTGAGTCTGTAATCAATAGTTTTGTCACAGAATGCCATATGGGGAGTTTGTTAGGTTTTTATTGTTGTAACAATTCTGTAAACAAAGAGGATTGAATTAGAATTTGTATAAAAAGTCAAGGAGTCATGTGCAAATAGATAAATTTTAGGTTTTTAGGTCTAGGGTTTGAGAATGGGAAAAGAAGAAAAATACGGCGCGAATTTTCGCTAGACTGTCGCCAAGGATTGGTTTGAGTGTCAAAAGCAGAAACTCTATTGCTAGACTGTCATCCCTTCTTCGTTCGATGGATAGCTTGTCACTCAACTATCGTTGAGCCCTCGCTCGAGCGACATTGTTGTCTAGAAAATTTTTATTTCGAAATTTAAAGGCTTTTTCCCTGGCAGATATTCTTCATATTTTGTCTTTCAACCTTTGTCCATTGATATTATTTTAGTAGAAAAACATCGTCCACATAATCCAAATACCAAACCTGTCTTCCCTCCATATTTGTCAGAATTCTGAAGATTGAGGGAAGTTGACTGGAGTTCCAGTCTATGAAGAATAATGTGTTCTTCGTGGTCCACAGGAGATAGGCGGTTCCACAATGCTAGGAGTGCTACAGTGTAGCAAATTCCACTGAGAGTTTTGGCGAATTGCAGCTAAGGATTGGTGCAGGAGAGCACGAGATCCTTGGAAAACTGTAGGAATTGCAGTCAGAAGATCAGATAGTACGTATCTTCTAGTTTTATAGACTGTAAGTTGTTTGAATCGTTTATAATGAATTGTCTGCAAAGTACCCGGAGTTTTTACGGTTGGGTTTCTTTGTGATCATTCCATGTGTTGATTTAATGTGTTACTTGCTGTTTATATTATATACACTGGGTATTCAAACATAGGGTTAAAACTGACGTGCATATTTAATCATCAACAAAATAATTAAACAGTGATTTGTTGCTATTTAATTCATTAGTAATTTTAATTTCGCATAATATACATATTCACCTCCTTTTAGGTATTGTTAGGGTCGAATTACCGTTTTTCAAACCACAATTGTACAAATACATTAATTCTTGGAATTTTGCTCAAGGTACACTTTGGTATACATCCTCAATAACATTCTATCCTCTGTAGAGGAAATTTGTACAATGATGTGATTTGTGTCTTCAAAATCAATGATGTGTAGATCATGTCAAATTGTACAGTATAAACCAAAGTGTATATGTAGTATAAACCAAAGTGTATATGTAGTATGGTTGTTTTTATTGGAATAGGAGAATTAATATTTTTTAATAAACATATTGTTTATCTCTCAACTAGTTGATGTGAAATTTTGTTTGAACTTTTCTCCTTCACATGCTCTATCAAAGTCCACCTCTTTCACTGTGGGAAATCGTCTTATGTAGGCACAATTGCTTTTAGAACCAACTACAAATTTCACTACCCATAAAGATTAACTGGTGTTACGCCTTAAATCTGCATCGAGGTCATGTAAGTGTCACCTAAGATTATCAAAGGCGGCATATTGAGGACAATGAGGAGTGGAAAGATCATTGCATTAGAAAATAACCGCACAAATTGAAATCCACTTATTAAGCTTAATGATCGAGAACGAAAGTCTCCACTTTCTCTATGTGTTTGATCTAAGTGTAGCGTGCAAGCTATTGCTTCATTTTGTGTAGTGATAAGACTTTCTCTTCTAGTGGTCTTTTTTCGCTGACTTGACTTCGTGGTTAGAATATCTCCTTCATATCACAACATCTTGTAAGTGTTATGCCCTAAGTCCAATCAACTTTGGATATAAACACTTTTAATGTATATAATCGATGCATATTTATGGCAAGATCTATTATTTAATTGAATTAATATTCTAATTAATTAAATAATAGAATCCGTAGATTCAAGTCTTGGTAATTTGTTAATCATAAGGA
>CAIGRO010034857.1:0-10083 GCA_903798355.1 Fraxinus baroniana | reverse complement strand
TGAATCCTTGATATTTAACACTAATATTACCTTCAACAAGATTCAAGCCATCCATTGCATGGCCACACCACTAGTATTTATTAGTAATAAAAAAGGATAAGCATGTAGCCATGGAAATTTGGCCCCTGTTTGGTTTTGGGCATGATCTCAAAACATGAAAAGACGTTATCATTTACAATGATACCAATTTTTGTAGGGCACGGCTTAGTACTTCTTCAACTAAAGTGCACTAGGTTTGGAACCCTTGTCCCAGCCCTTGAGAAGGTGGAAAGTTAGCTAGAAATCATATTTTTAGTAAATTTTAATTAAAGTTGATGAATTTATGTTTGAGAAATTGATAAAAATTGAGGATCCCATGAAATGTGTAGTTAAAAATAATTATTGATTTTAACTTCACTTTTTAAATTACACCAAACAAGGACTTAATTGGTTTTTTAGTGAATTTTGATCACTTTTTTTTTTGTCCTTGATGGCAACATATAACGTTAATTAATATTATGGTGGTAAATAATGGAGAAACAAAGAATAGAAGTTTGACGATGAATAAAGTTACCTTAACTCCTTTGTGAAAAATCCATTCCATTATGATCCCAAGGGGAAGTCCAGCCTCAATCATGCTACCGTAAGATAATGGTTTACATAATTCTTGACATAATATTGCAAATACAGTCCAACTATATAGGAGCAGGTTATATTAATGTATGCCACTCGTCCCTGCCATCCGGAAATTGCTAATGAATTGCACGGTAAGTGTCACGAAATCACAAAACTCGACCAAAATATTGAAACTAGGATTTAATCATTACTTACCATAATGATGAGTGTTTCCACTATCAAAATTTTTTTAAAAAAATGTCCCTAAAAATTGTCGAAGGAAAGAGCCATCAACACAACTAAAAATGGGTTGGAAATCAAACAGTTAAAAAGCTAAAGGAAGAAAAACTTTGAAAATTCAATATTCCACTCTAAAAATTTGCCTCTAATCAAGATCTAATTGGGGTGGTACTATTAAAAATCTCATTATTCTCCTATTGAAATGCTTTTTTGATCGAAAATATGTCGAGAATTTCATCTTTCTTCCTTCAAATAAAAAACTCACCTAAAGCAAGCCCGAAACACCAAAAATGGAAAAATTCTGCCAAAATTTCATCAAGAAAACTTTAATGTTCACAATAAAATTAATTTCTATTTTTTTTATATATATTAACACTGTCATGTTGTCTGAAATCACTGACGAGAAGTCGTTGCTGATTGCCAATTTTATGAATGTTGGCGGTTCTGATTAAAAATCAATATATGTTGGTAACTGAGACGAAATTATCGATAACGATATTTTTTATGATCACNATTATCGATAACGATATTTTTTATGATCACGACACACCTTCATAAACAATTATCAAGATAATACTGTAAGTGATGTCGGGAATCATGAATGATGCTTCAATCACGAAGAGAAATTTCATACTTTTTATGTTATTAAAATTTTTAAAGATATTAACATAAAAATTACATTTTATTCTTTCTTTATAATATTACCTACTGTTAAGTTATCTTTTTATATTTATTTTGTCGTGACAAAATTTTCAATCAATATTTTTATACATTTTATATTTATTTATTGATTTTCTTTAGTATTTAATAGGGGTGTCCAAAAATCTCGAATCGAATTGGATCGAACCGAGCGGTTCTTCACAAATTAAATACCCGAACAGGTACTCGAATCGAGAATCGATGGGTATGGGTCGGGTCTCGGGTTTAGACCAAGAACCGAAACTAAATAAATTTTTTATTTTATTTATTGAATTAATTAAATTAATTTATTTTTTTTCTAAATAAATTAACAAATTAATTAATTAAATAAGATCATTTCATAATTTTAAGTTTTGGACCTCATTTTTTAATATGGATCACCGACATTTTAAGATTAATATCTACTTTTTGGTATTTGTATGCATTAAATTAATGTTATTCGATAGCTTGTTATTTATATAGTTTTGAATTGGGTTATGTTAATTTGTAAAAGTTACGAATGAAATGTCATTAGTTATATTTTTGTAGTGTTGCTGTAAATGTTAAAAATTTTAATAATGGCATGGAACCGAATCGAACCGACCCGAACGGAACCGAACCCAAACAGTTCCATAATTATATTTGGACCCGACAGGTCCATTTATTAAATACCTGAAATTTTTGAAACCGAACCGAAACGAATCGACCCACGAACAGCCCTAGTATTTAAGTCCAATATCCAATTTGTCCCTTTACCTTAAACTAATGTTCAAATCAATGTTTTAAAACATTAGTATATAATAGTGCAACTTAAGCATCGAATTTGAGGATCTTCTTCAAGGACCAAAATCCCATGCTAATTGTTGTTTCGAATTGTTTCCAACAATTTTAAAAGAGTGATACTCTTTCCGTCTCATTTATATATGCACACTTTCCTTATTTTCTTATCCAAATTATATAATCTTGTTTCTTTATTAAAAATAGTTTGTCTTATTCATTTACTAATATACCCTTATTTCTTTACTACTTCCAGTAATAATTTACTATTAGTTATTGATAATTAAATGGTAGTAAACTAGGAAAGTTTTTGGCAAAAATTGATTTTCCAATAACATTAAATAAAATTTCTTAATTTGTATGAAAAACAAAATAAATCTATATAAATAGGACGGAGTGAGTACTATTTAACAGTACTAAACACGAATTTAGATAGTACATAAATGTCATTAATTAATAGATCACTTTAAAAAGGGGGAAATAAAACATATTTAAAATGTTCTATCACTTGCATAC
Organism: Fraxinus baroniana; assembly: GCA_903798355.1. NCBI lineage: Eukaryota > Viridiplantae > Streptophyta > Magnoliopsida > Lamiales > Oleaceae > Fraxinus > Fraxinus baroniana. The sequence continues at coordinate 7,278 of CAIGRO010034857.1, read as the reverse complement.
CACTAGTGATATATTACCGATGGTGCTACACTGGATTATTCATTTCAAAATCAACCTCTTTATTGAAGTCACCCCCAACAAATTTCAAAGAACTAACATTTTGTTTTCCTAGGTAAATAAATTTTAAAAAAATAAGGTAAAATTCTTTCATATGTTTATAAGAATCATAGGTCGAAAGGATTTCAGTTTCGTGAAGCACTGTATAATATTGCAATGGCATGTTTAATTCCCACCTTAATAAGAGAGATTCTGAAATAAATTCCTTCAATTTTAAACATAAGCAAAAAATATGCAGAAGCAAAAGTATTTGGACATCTGATTATTTCTTTACTTGTTCCCTTCACATGTTTAGATCATATGTTAATGTTTAATGTCTCCCCACTTCTTCATGTGCGCACTTGCATTCTTAGCCTGCAATATTACAATATAAAGTTGATGTGATTAAATGCCAAACTATATTACGTACCTTTTACAAGAATTAAAAGAAATTGCCTCAGTAAAATATGTAAGAAGCAAGAAAATAAATTACTCACCTCTTTTTCCCAATCGCAGCGAATTGTAATGATGGCCAGTATCAATGTTTGAATTGCAGTTCCACCAAAAATCATCCCCGCCCAGATACCCTAAATATTTAAAAATTGTCATTTCAAGTCTTAAACTCCAAACCAGACACGACGTATTTACAATCTTGTAGTGCACAAGACTGAAAAGGACGTTAACCGTGTACTTGAGTCTAACGTACTAAACATGTTGTAAGATAAGTTGAAACAAATATATAAAGTGTTCATATATACCATAACTCCTCGATGAAAAACCCATCCCATTAAAATTCCAAGTGGGAGTCCGAGTAGATAGTAGCAACCTATGTTTATATATGCAACATATGACTGCCATCCAGATCCAACAGCAACCCCTGTGCAAGAATTAAGACAACAGCTCGATCACTATCATTAATGAGAAAACCTTTAAGCTTTTATGTTGGAACTTGTTTGGAAACATCTTAATAAAAAAATAAGTTACCTGAAAGAATAGGCTGAACACTGTTGAGGAGAACAGTAAAGGCTAAGAGGATAGAGAGTTTGCTAACAGCTTTAAGAACAGTAGCACTGGATGTGAATATGAGAGCAAGTTCGTTGTGGAAAAACATTATGAGGATCCAGAATAATAGACCAATTATTATGGACTGTGTCACGGACACTATTGTAGCAAATTTGGCTCCTTTACCATTTCCAGCTCCCAGCTCATTTGCCACCCTGACTCTATAACATTTGAAAAAACAGACAAACTAGTCAACATATTTACATTCTGTCGCAAATATATAAATAATTTATAAATAAAAATAGTAAGAGAAATAGTAACGAGTCCCACAAAATGTGTGAATTCGGTAATAGTTATGAATATGTGATTGAAATTAATGTTTGACTTCGACTGAAGTTGTATCCAAACGGTGGCTTAAAGCTTGAATATAAGGGCTTTAAGTTCTACAGTATAAGTGAAGAAGAAAATGAATGTCGATCTAACAAACTTTGTCTCTAAAAGACTACATCAACTGAACTCATTCTAGAAATTGAGTGTTGTTGATTAAGATGAAACAAGAATAATTCTTAGGCCTGTTTGACAATTTTTTTTTTCATTAAAAATTTATGCACGTGTTGTTGAAAATTTGTTGAATAAAAGTTTTATCAATCAATCTCTCTCTCTCTCTTTTCATGAGCCCTGCTACTTGGCCTGGGCCATGGCCATGGCCAAGTATCTTTTCCCCTCATTTCAGTGTTTTCTCACCGACATAGTACTATGCAATCATTTAATGCTTTAGATGGGTTACATCAATATTATGTAGGATACAAACACAGTAATCCGAAGGGGTAAATCCGTAAATGATAATGGATAAAAGATAAAGTAGCAGGTAAGCGTCACCGATATCTTTGACAAATCAACTTCCAATTTAAGGGATTGGTTAACAAAGTTTCGAGAAAAAAATCAGCAGATAGGATAAAAAGAATTAATTAAATTGTAGATCCCATAAGATGAGATTAAAATTAAATGTCGACTTCAACATTTTAACAATTTTTTTAAACTATCTCTAATCAGTACTAAGCAAAAATATAATGATGAATATATGTATCATAATTTTAAAATGAAATTGCGGCTAATCAATGATATCAGCTCCAAATGATGGTTCAAAAATGGGTCGATCGTGATGTTTTTTATAATATATAAAGTCGTAAAGACCTTGACTTGTAACATTTTAAATCCATGTTGCTTTATTTTATAGAACAAAGACGTGTAAAATTTAACAGCCTCATATAATCCACAAAGAAAACAGACAATTCATGAAAAAAAACTGCACGATTCGTACGTGGCAAAACAAAAATTATGTAAAGTGAAATATGAGTATTTACCCAGTTCCAGCAAAGAAGCCAAGTGGGATCATCATTTCCCATCCATTGATGTTCATACTGCAATAATCGACAAATAAAGAACATCATGAGTACGTGAAAGCTAAGGCCCTGGTAAAGTTAGCGAGGCTCGAGAAAAATTTCTCCTCCCCCACCTATCACGCAGGGGGCAAGCTGGCATCAAGCATGCTACATGTACAGGTCAGGGTTCACACACGCGTGGGTGCATAACTTTCTACATTTTTTTTTTTTTATCAAAAAAGCTAAACAAACCGGGTCAATGACATGGGCCCTTTCCGGGGATTGAAGTGACAGTTTTTGATTGGCAATATTTTCTTTTAGTTTTTATTTATTTATCAATGAGAAAATGCCAAGTGTGCGTGTGTATTTTTTCCTGTCACTTACCTGTCCCTATAGCTTTTCTCTTTTTTTAATTGAGGTGAGTCCCACGTGAGTACAAAGGAAAAACACAGCTGAAAACACCAGGGCCCATGTGGCCTGGTAAAGTAGTAAGGCCCAAGTAACCATAAAGGACAACAATATAAAGACTAGATTACGTGTGGCCGCTTTCAAATACCATGTCAATTTTAAATTAGCAAGAGAATTAGAAGTAAAGTTTTATACTACAACTAAGCCCCTATTTGGGCTTTCATTATTTTTAAAAATTATTAATTAAATCTAAATTTTTTTCTTATATTTTAATTACACCTCCTCCAAATCATTATTCCAAAATCACATTTAGCCCCAATTTGAGTTATACATTATTTTTTATTCTCATTCTTCTACTCATTTTTAACCACACATTCTTCAATAAAATAATATTGTTCATTACATCAATAATTTTTTATTCTTTTTCAACCACATATTTCCCATCACATCTAACAAAAAATGTATTTTTGTGGAAATAATGTGACTCAAACACGAGCTAAAATAGAGTAAGAACAAGGACTAAATTTAATCAACCCACAGGTCTAATTCATTTTTTAATTAAATTTTGATTTGTAAAATTTATTGTCGACTTTGATCTACTTATTACAAGTTGAATTTATTTTTTCATCAGAATTTTGGAAGAACATATTCTTTTTTCATTTATTTATTTATGGTTTAATGACTGAAAATAGCAAGTCTCTAAAGACGGACCAGCCATAACTCAAACAGTGAAATTTTTTAACACGTTGCTAAGATTTTTTATGATGGATTGTCCTACTTGTATCTAACCTTCTACCTAATGAATTATATAATTGGTCGCCATGTGCCAATTATGTAATCCATTAGGTAGAATGTTAGGTACAAGTAGAACTAGGGGTCGTCAAGTGCCAATTATGTAATCCATTAGATAGAAGGTTAGGTACAAGTAGAATTTTCTTTTTATGATTGGTTGACAAAGTGGAAATGAAAATGACAATCTCGATACCCAAAAAATTGCTTACCATACAGATAGAGCATCTACTGCAATTTTAGCATTCTCCAGATTTCCTGTCATCAATATGAGTATCCTGTAGTACCAATTCTCCAGACTGCTCCATTTCAAATAAAAAAAGAAAAAAATGAAAAATGAAAACAAGAATTTAATCAGCCCATTAACACACTAAAATATTTGGTCTTGTTTAAATTTTTAGTAAGCGAGTTGCTAAATCGAAAGAGAGTACCAAAGCATGACACCGGAAGAAGCCGATAGTTTTAGGAACTCCCAGAGGCCGGAAAATGCTTCGCCGGAGAAACCGGTCCATGTGAGAGGACAGCCACCACAAACGGTATAAAGAAACAGACCAAAACAAGTAACCCACCAAGAGAAATTCAAGGTGAGAGTAGTGCCAACAATTCCCAATTTGAACTTGTAGACAATCAACCAGCTTATCAGTACATGCACCACAAAAGCAATTAAATTCACCCAAGCAATAACTTGATTTTTTATCTGACTCTGCAAGAATCTTTGTAGAGGGAACTGAAATGCAAAGCAGAAGTGAAGAGGAATAAAATACAAAACCACCAACCCACAAAGCTCGGCCACGTCCGCCGGCTGTCCAAGTAGTTTCAGAATTGGGGATGCAAAGAGGAATATTGGAAATGTCACAACGCAACACATGAAAAGAACAATCCAAGAACGTTGTAAATACACTCCCAACATGTAGTACTTCTTTGCCCCATACGCCTGGCCACAAAGTGTTTCCAAAGCACTTGCCATTCCCAACTAAAAAAAATTCATCCACAAAGTAAAAATTCAGCAAAAATCGAGTAATGAATTAAGAAGCACGAATTTTTAAAAGAGGTAATTAAGAGTGTACCAAGAGACCGAAGTCGAACCCTAGAACGACATTACTAGCAATGGCCATGGCGGCGAGTTCAAGTTCACCGAGGTGACCGGCGAAGGCTTGCGTGATGACGAACATGGAGTAGCTTGCGATACGGCTGAAGATTGCCGGGCCAACGACACGCCAAAGCTTCTTTGATTCAATCCAAACCTTTTGACAAAGAGGTCGATCTTCATCATCTTCTTCGATACTTGGCTTTGTATGGATTGATGAGTAATCTAATAAAGGCGCTGTTATTTCCTCCGTATGTCTTCCGTTTGACATTTTTTTTCCCTTAAAATTTACCTCTCTCTCTCTCTCTCTCTCTCTCTCTCTCTCTCTCTGTGGTAGAGAGGAAACACAGAAATCCAAAGGGTGTAGAAGTATGATAATCACCAGCTATACTTCTATATATAAATTATGCACAATTACTTCTACTCATAAATTTGACACATTTATTTGATAAATAATCACGATATTTAATTTAAGTCAAATTCAATGTTCAATAATTATTTCACTAACATCATTGGTATAGTTTATTACAAGTACTTGAGTTCTATAAAAAAAATTAAAAGTAGAATTGACTTAAATTAAATATCACGATTATTTATCAAATAAATGCATCAAAATTTATGAGGAGGATGAGCTGTTCCAATTAAGTTATATGTGTTGATCAAAAAAATTGTCAAAGAAATCGGTACGAGTAGCATAATTGATATTTTTACTATGATTTTTCACACATGTTCCAGTCGTCTTATCTCTGAGTGTGTGTCTGATAATTAATGGAGACGAGATTGGTAGGTGGTACGTGCTGACTGCTGAGTCACGTGACTTTAGAGCTGAGAAGAGAAGAGAAATGTGACACGTAAAAGAGTATTATTGTTATTTGTTTACAAGGAAATTGCAGCGATAAGACCATCAGTGGCCATCAGTTTTCTGTAGTGAATTTATTATTAACAAATAACAAGACAAGAATTGCCAATTATTCTGAATCAACAAAAATGACGCATTAATCATGTAATTACCAAATCCCTACGTAATATTTACATACTTCCATATTTATTTATAATTATACTAGAATCTCGACAGTTTAATATTTCATAAATTAATAATTCTTGTTAAATAGTAAATTATTTTTCTTAACTTTCTATCTTTAATTACTCAGTGAATTTGACTAGAGAATCGATTGGTCTGGAATTTCAAGTAAACGTGCACGTCTGTATTATGGGACAACAACAAGCGGAATACATTTACAAAAGGCCAAAAAGGAAAGGTTATTTCAAATTTATAAACTAGATTTGTGATTGATACTACAGAGAGTATTCAATTGAGACTCTTAATAATTTTTTGAGTTTAAAAAGTTTAGAGGGTATTCAATGAAAACTTTTGGAGACTCTCTAAAAGTATTGATGTATTCAATTGAGACTTTTATACACTTTTAAAAAGTCTCTAAAAGTCGTGGTGTATTTAATTAAAACTTTTTAGAAATCTCTATAAATCTTGGAACATTCAGATTTTTATGACTTTTAAAGACTTTTATAAAAGTCTCCATAATACTAACTTTTAAACAAACAGTACTAAAATAAAATCTCGAACTTTTTCTCTCATTAATGACAAGATTTTGGGAGACTTAAAAAAAGAAAAAATTAATGTATTTTTTTCAATGTTTATCTTTCATTTTCCCTTCTCCGAACATTATTCATGATTAAAATTTATCTTTTTCTACTGATTGTATTAGTTTCTATTTTTCTTTTTCTCTCTTCTTGTTTATTTCTATTTTCTATGAAAAAAATAAATTTTATTTTTAAAACTTTTTTTTTCTTTTTTCATTCATTTTTTCTGAAAAAATATCTTTTTTTTAAAATTAAATTATAAAATTTTACATGAGACTAATTTATAATTAAATTTAAATATATATTTTTATCTATTATTTAAAGGTATATTATATTATTAATAATGAATATTAAATTTATTTTTTATATGTATAATTATTATTATTTATTTAATTAAGGTCTTAAATTTTTATTCTTTTTAAAATATTCTTTTATCATAGAGGGGGAAATAAAGGAGAATTGGAATTATGAGAACCACCACCTCGTATATAATAATTTCATAATATTGCATTAAATCCACATAAATTCTACCTTAAATGAGTTCAAAAGTCTCTAAAAGTTTTAAAATGAAAGTTTATAAGTTTACAAAAGATTTTCACTAATTTCATACAAATCTCTAAAAAATCCACAAAATTCATAGAAGTTATCACTTAAAAAAAGCCTATTAAATTCTTCAAAAGTCCTAATTGAATACACCCCTTTATGGGTCGAAAATTTCGAAAAACAAATTATAATTAAAGTAATCTAACGTTAATTTCAAACAACAAATACAATAACCTGAGAAAAAAGCATGCCAGTAAATCTTCGAGCTTACTCTAAGAAAGCCAAACGTGTAATAGTTCAAATGTAATATATTTATATCTCTTCTATATATAAAGTGCCTATTTAACGGAATTTTGTTGTTTTAACGGAAAATTTAACGGATTTTTATTGTTTTAACGGCGAAACGGCAAATCTAACGGAATAATAAAATGA
>CAIGRO010034839.1:0-13730 GCA_903798355.1 Fraxinus baroniana | reverse complement strand
TCAGCACCATTTGCATCTCTCATGGTAGCAAAGAAGTCTTCACATGTTACAGCTTGCCCATCGTGCCTCTCAAAATATGGGTCCATTCCCTAAAAAGAGAACAAGGCGCATATAATCATTGGATAGAATCATACTTTCATACGTGCACTACATAGAAATTTAGGCCGCGTTGTTTTTACTTACTTTTCTAAATCCATCACTCCCCAACAAGGTTTTGTACATTCTCACAACTTCAGCTCCCTGATTGAAGAGATCATACGAGTGAACCAATGATACATTGAAAAGATCTAGTACAGCAAAACACACATGCCCCCGCCAAAAACCAAAAAAAATAAAAACAAAACAGAACCCTAGTTCACAAACACATTTCACAGACACACACACACACAGAAGGATGGGCAGAAACCTTTTCGTACACCTGTAAACATAAAAGTAAACAAGCAGTAGAAAAGAACAATTAGTCATCCTTCCAAAAGAAAACAAATTACAGGAAGGAGAAAAACACTACATGATGGAATTGCTGTGCCTTACCGTTACTGCAATTTGAAGCAAGCAAAGTCGTCCATCAAATCTAGCATATCAGTAGCAGGGACAGCCAAAATCAAATATCCAGAGACAGTCAAAAATATTATTTCCAAATTTGGGACAATATCAATTAGTCAAGTCCATTTTTTGGCCAAAACAAAAAAAATTCCTAATTAGAACTACAGAAATTTGCTTAAGAATATGAACACAGATAGTTAGACAAATTACTATCATGTCTTTCCCAAAAAAGATTACAGCTGCAAGTGGTAACTACATATATCTTGTCCTTTTTACCTGCTTTCTTAATTTGTTACATACTACTCAGGGTAAATGCAAAAAAGTGAAGTTATCAAATATCAGAAACCTCTCCAAAATGAGCTCTATTCCCATCTTCATATTTAGGGGGTGTGTGGTAGAGATTAAAATCAGATTAAAATTGAAAATATAGCCGTTATTGTTGACTTTTATTAGACGGATGAGACCCAATAACGGCCATATTTTCAATTTTAATTGAATTTTAAGCCGTACCAAACAGGCTCTAAATTTTATTAAATGAGTTATAAAGCATTATATTTAATTGAATCTAAAATAACATTAGTTNGATGAGACCCAATAACGGCCATATTTTCAATTTTAATTGGATTTTAAGCCGTACCAAACAAGTTGTTAATTTCTTGTTCCATAATTACCTGGTAAAAGCTGCATTTAGAATTCAAATTAATATAATTCACATGGAAGAATGATCAATCATGAAATTGAATCAAAAGGGTGACACAAAATGATACTATAATACTCACACTTGGCATGGCAACATCCTCATAATTTGGGCTATTGGATGTGGTAGAGACGGTCACTGTAACTGCACGTCTCTCTGCCAGAGGCTTGACTGGGGAGCCAGGATAGTGTTGGTATGGCAGTAATTGAAGGGGAGCTGAGGCACTGGAGGATGACACTAAAGGTGGGGTTGGGACTTCAACTTGGACTAAAACCCGAGGGCTGCTGTTACTTTTTACCATATTTCGCCAAAGAAAAGTCCCTTGTGGCTTGCGAATTCTGAATCCACTCTTCAATTTTTGTATATGTGCTACTTTTTCTCCAGCTGCTGCTGCACTTAATCTCTTTTCTGCTTTTGCTGATACCTCTATTTCCTTCACAAAGTCAGATATGACCATGAGTTGTTCCTTGAACTTTTCCTGCCAAAACAAGAATCAAGGAGCACGTAATATAGTATCTAATAATTGAAAGATGATTCAATGTTCAAAGTAGCATTTACACGACATAAATACCAGTACTGAAATAGCTGGCTCACTATCAAGTCTGTTGGTGTAAACTTAAGATTCTGCTCCATAAGAAAAGTGATCGTGGTAGCCCCCCATATCATCAAGATTATCCAAAGTTTACTTTTTTTGTGAAATAGCGATTCATTGCTTTGAATGTGCAACCTCAATTCCCAAGAAGTACTTCTATTCTCCAAGATCTTTAATGTAAAATTGATCCTAAAGAAATTTCTTGAGGAGTCTCAATTGCTAAGGGATCATGTGCTCATATTGTAATGATATTTTCATATCGAAGCTCAATTTAAATTACTACACCACCCAAAACATGTTGAACGAAGAAAAAGAATAACAAGCAAAATAAGATTACAAAAGCATTTTTAACATATAATTATAGGATAAGAAAAGCAACCAACACAATATGCATTGTTGTATTACCAATGAAAGGTTCTCACCTAAGAACATGAGAAGCCATCAGCAACTCTGGTTCTCCACCCCATACATAAGGCTGCTTAATTCTTTTAACATACTCATCAAAATCTTCCTCGATAAACTGAGATATTACCAGGCAATACTTAGCTACAAGAACTCAACAAAATCAAATTTTTCAACAATTTCATTCAGATAAGAATTGAAAAGAAATACACTTACAATTCAACTTCTTTTCGCCTTTTTAAAATCTCTTCAACGATCTATATATTACCATTAGATTGAGAAAAATTAGGTACCATCAAAAATGAAAATAATTGCTTAAATAACTAAAGTTAAATCTACAAAAACCATGTGTGTATGTGAAAATTATATACTTGAGCTCTTAATTCATCAGCAAGCTCTCTCTGGCGGTTCTTATCTGGAGCCTTCTCTCCATTTCTCAAGCATGCCATGTGTGCAATTGCCCTAAATAAACACCTCACGTCCGCTGGTACCCCACATAGTGCTCATTGTACATTAATCTTTCAATTTCATGTATGTTCTAAATTTACAACTACATAACCAGGAAACGAAAAAATTAAGAATGAATAATTTGAAATTTTACCTGTGACTGTAATTGGAAGAGCCAGGATTAACAGAATCAGGAATTATTGCATTAGTTTTGAAACCATCAGCACGGTCATTGGGAGGTGTTGAGACCTTGCAGTTGACATCAGAATCAAAATCGAGCAGACGCCAAAGAGGAACCAAGTCGAGTTAGGATGGCGTAGCCAGCGCGCCGACCACGCATCCCAAGCCATGTTCTGTGACCCTTCACCACTCTTCAACCCCTCGTGTTCTTGTCGACACAACATCTTCGCCCGCCGCCATTGCCTCCACCTTGAGGGCAAAATTGTGAAAAGTTAGGGCTTTGATTATAGGGAAGAGAGTAGGGGGAAGAAGAGAGCAGAGGCGGAGGAGAGGGGAAAAGGTAGGGCTTTGATTTTGAAGAAACGTCGATTTTTTTAACGTCAAATTTCTGCAACGTTTTTTAGAAAAGATCATAAAAAAATAAAAAATTGTGAAAAGCATCTTTCGAAACGTTTTTTAAACGTTGTGAAAGATGCTCTTTGTTTTCAACAACGTTTAAAAAACGCTGCGAAAAATAAAAAATTTTGCAACACTTAAAAAAACATTGCGTAAAGGCAATATTAGCAACATTCGCTTAAAAAATGTTGCCAAAACTCAATTTTGTTAAGCAATGACAACATTCACGTATTAGAATGTTGCAATAGAACCCTTTAGCAACATTTAACTATCAAATGTTGCCTTTTGTATGTTGCAAATTGTGTTTGTTTTGGTATAGTGAATCCCTAGATTCCTTTGTATACCATTTCTAGCCTTTTAAGTATTAATAATTACAAATGAAACCCCACAAAATCATTTATTCAACTTAAGTCCTTATTTGGCTTACTTTGACGGTTGAGATTCTTGACTATAACTAAATAACTTTTTGACTTTGACTATAAATGAATGAGGTGTAACACACCATCTCTAGTTACTATAATGCACGTAACAGAATTTTACCATATGTCGTTGCTTGGGTACCTACAAAAGATAACCAGTATCAATATTAACTTAATATTATTAAGGAGTAACAAACAAGATCTAAATTTACTAACTGACTGAATTTTAGTGCCCATGTTAGATGGGTTAACATCAATGTGAGTTTTTTCAAGAACAAGTTCACCAAATGATAGTTTTTCTTGTATGAAATGATACTTCACCTCAATTTGTTTGGACCTTTCATGATAAATTGGATTCTTACTTAAAAGTAAGGTATTTTGACTGTTAGTAAGAATAACATGTGATGTATACAAAAAAATCAATTCACTTAAAATTAATTTCAACTATATGCACTCTTTTACAAATTCAATAATTACCATATATTCAGTTTCAGTATTGGATAAAGTAACAATGGATTGAAGTTGTGACTTCCATGTGATGCAATTATCACATAGCGTGAAGAAATAGACAGTAGTAGACTTTCATTGATCCTTGTCTCCAGCAAAATGAGAGTCTACATACCCTTTTAGGGTTAATGGATTAGGCCCTTTCTTAAACATTAATCCTACCCTAAGTGTTCTTGCTATATATTTCAATAGCCACTTTAACCCAGCCGTATGAGGTTTCCTTGGATTAGCCATAAGCCTACTTAGGACTTTGATGGGATATGCTAAATCAAGCCTAGTTGTGATAATAGAAAACATAACAGATCATATAACATTAGCATAAGGAATATTTCTCATATCTTTTATCTTAGATTCAGATTTAGAACATTGGGCAGAATAGAGGTTCATAAGAGCAGCAAGGAGCACATTAACAGACTTACTTTCTTTCATGCCAAACTTGGTTATAACTTTGTTTAAATAATTTTTTTGTGTTATACTTAACATATCTTTCTATCTGTTTCTGTTAATAACCATCACTGGAATTTCCTTGGCATTCCATAAGTCTTTCATATCAAATTCAGATTTTAGGAGATTCTTTAGTCTTATTATCTTAGCTTTGCTAGAGATGGCCAGCAGTATATCTTCTACATATAAAAGTAGAAACTCTTCACTGCCATCTCTAACATTATTATAATACAAGCAATGATCATATTCACTTCTCCTAAAACCAATTTTCAGCACATATGTGTCAAACTTTATGTACCAATGTCTTGGACTTTATTTATGTCCATACTAGGATTTTTGCAGCTTTCACACAAAGTCAAATTTCCCTTTCTCTACAAAGCCTTAGGGTCAACACATATAGATGTCCTCTCCTAAATTCCCATGTAAAAAAGTAGTTTTGATATCAATATTATAGTCTTATATTTGACAATGGGAGAGAAGATCTCATTACAGTCAACACACTCCCTATGAGTAAAGCCTTTGGCTACAAGCATAACTTTATAACTCCAAGGGTTCGATGGAGTAATCCCATCATTTAGTTTGAAAATCACTTGCATTGAACAACTTTTTGATTGTTAGGTTTCCTTGTTAGTTTCCATGTTTTATTTTCAAGTAAAGACTTCATTTCTTCCTTCATTGCATCTTTCCATTTCTCAGATTTAGAGCTATTCATGACCTCTTCATATGAGAAAGGTTTCGAATACTCTAAAGAATCACTGGAGACAAAGGCAAAGTTAGTCAATTTATTTATTTCATATAATGGATTTGATTTGATTTGACTTGTCTTATTTCCCTATCTCTAACCAAATGATAATCTTGAGTACTTATCTCAACAATGGGGATATTTGGGTTCTCAGTTTCAATTTCAACCTCAGTTTGAGGTAGATCTACTTTACCTTCATCTATGTTAACAACAATTTCATCGAGTTGTTGAACACCAGTTTCAACATTCTTAGGTTGAGTGTGGTTCAGCCTTGCTAGCTTTACCTCACTCTGTGAAGTAGCATTTTCAGTTTGCTCTTCTAGATTATCAATTTTATTTTTCATACATGGCATTTCAGATTGATTAAATACTACATTTACGTTGTTAATGACCTTAATGCCTTGCACACCCAACACCCACAACATGTACCCCTTCACCCCTTCAAGGCACCTAAGCATAAAACATTTAGTCTCTTTAGAGTCCAGGTTTTCCTCAATATGATGTAAATATGACACACATCCAAACACCTTAATGTAAGAAAGGTTTCGGGGTTGTCCAGTCCAAAGTTACTGTGGAGTCTTAAACATAATAGAATTGCATGGAGATCGATTTATAAGAAAAGCAGTTGTAGTCACAGCCTCAGCCCAAAATTTTTTAGCTAATCCAGAACTAATTAGCATATACCTAACCTTATTCATTCTTTCAGAGACCCCATTCTGTTGAGGTATGTGTTTAACTAATATGTGTCTTACAAAATTCCCATTTGTTTATAGAAGTTATCAAACACAACATGACAAGATTCCAAACCATTATCATTTCTTAGAGTTTTTAACTTCTTATCAAGTTGATTCTCGACCATCTTCAACCAAGTTCTGAATTTTTGAAATGTATCATATTTAGACTTCAATGGATAAGTTCATACCTTTCTTAAGTAGTCGTCAACTATAGAAAGGAAATATTTATTTCGTCCAAAGGTAAGGTGACTTTTCGGTACCCATAAATCTAACTAGACATAATCTAAAGGCTTAGAGGTGGTATGTAACCCAATCTCAAAGCTCACCCAATGTGACGTACCCAACACACATGTTTGGCAAAATTTAAGGGGTTCAATCATATCTTTCCTAAATAGTTTTGTTTACTTAGATACTTCAGACACTTATTTCCTATGTGTCCCATTCTATTATGCCATAATTCAAATTTGTTTTAATTATGGTCAAACATTTAGCATCTTGAAGAGTAACGGTCTTTCCCATAAGATAGTACAATCCTTTTCTTTTATGTCCCTTAAAAATTACCAAAGATCCCTTCATCACTTTCAAGGTGTTATTATCAGACTTGAAAGAATGTCCATCATCTTCAAAAATTTCCAATGAGATGAGATTTCATTATGTTACCTAATAGTACCATCATACATTCTGGTGGCAATATCACTAATACCAAGAACACTTTGAAAGTTATTATCACCTATATACACTTTCCTAGGTTAAATTTTTAAGTAATTATTAAACCAATACCTATTAGGACACGTGGAATGTACACCCTAAATCCAAGATCCAAACCTTATCAACTTCTTCATTAGACACAGTCATAACAAATAGGCTGTCTAATTCAGAACCTGCTACATAATTATTCAATTCACCAATATTTTGATCCTTTATTTTTTTTGTTCCATTCAAAGCAATCTCTTTTAAAGTGGCCTAACTTCTCACAATGGTAACACTTATTGTTTTTATCTCATAATTTAGATCTAGCTTTAGATTTAGATTTGAATCTTCTGTCTTTAGGGTTTTTTTCCTTCTTTGGAGTTCTTCATCCTACAAACAACGCTCATCTCTTGAACTTGTTCTAGATTCTTTCTTGACCTCCAATTCTCAAGATCTTAGAGCATTAGTGACAATTGTTTATGTTAGTGTATCTCTTGAGTATTTTATCGCATTCTTAATATCTTTATAGGAATGAGGTAATAAATTATGAAGGATTACCGAAAGGTCCTCATTCTCAAGTTTCTTGTCAATATTAGCAAGGCTCTTAACTAGGATGTTAAAAGCACTCAAATTAGCTTCCAAATCTTTCCTAGTATCCATTTTGAAACTAAAAAAGTTTCTCTATGAGGTAGATATTATTAGGTAATGTCTTATTCAGAAACAAAGCATCTAATATAGTCCATAGGGCTCTAGGGGTTTTAGCATCTTAAACTTGTTTTACTATATTATCAGATAAGTGCAATATGATAGAACTATATGCAATTTCATTCATATCTAGAATTTCATTAGACGTAGCTTTCAATTTAGAGAAAAAGTTTTCAAGATCATCAAAGGTTTTAGCAACCCCTTGTTGGACCAATATGGCCCTTATTTTCCACTTCCAAATAGAGTAATCCTCATTTCCATCGAATTTTGATAATTCAACCTTCGAACCTATCACATATTCTGTTAAAAAGATGGCTATTACTCATGGACATAAGTGATTTTCAATTTGAAGATCACTTTAAGTTACAGAACATTTTTGAAAATGTTTTTGCAATTTATGACAAGCGGATCTCAAAATTAAAATCAACATTAAATAATATGCACAGACTGAAATAGTAACAAGAAGAATCAATTTAAGAGTTAACACAGATGGTACCAAACACTTCAATTGAAGAAACTGAAAAATATAAACGTGCCTTTATTACAATCACATAATTTATTCAGATTCTTGAATAAACTAAATCACAATAATATCAGCAGATTCATATATAACATTTAAATCATGTAAATCAGTTACTGAAATACCATGTATAACAGTATTTAAACCTCTAGTTCGTTTTTATTTTTATTTTTAAATGAAAATCTAACTCCAATGATAATTTTTAAGCCGGATATCAAACCCTAGCCTCCAAGAACATTAGATCAAATTTGAAAACTGTACAGATCAAAAAACACATCAATACGAAAAGAAAATTAAATCGGATTTTGAAAATGCCTTACCTAACTCCTTACAAGGCTCTCATACTAGATTTGTTGGGTATTTCAACCCAAAGCTCATAAACAACGATAAATCAAACCAAATACACAATACAAAATAGTAAATAGCACTAAAAATTGTTCACCCAATTCGGCCAAGTCCAATATGAAGGGCTCAAAGGTAAGCCCGTCACTAGTGTAAAAAACCTTAAAGAGAGTTTATATTGGGAGATTAAACCAAATCAAATCGTATTTGGTCAATGATCTAAGGATATCTCTCAAATAACAACCCTAGCCAACCTTGACTACAAGAACCTTTACAGTTGAGCTAGTATGGATTTAGTGGCCAATAATCATGCATAAAACACTGTACATCAAGTCCAAACACTAGCTAATCACTCAATATAGTTAGGGTCAGTTTGATTGCAAATGTGGAAAATTGGTGGAAAGAAAATGAATTATAGAGAATTGTAATTAATTGTGTTTAATTGGTATAATTTTTCACCTAAAAAATGTTGAAAGTTTGGTGTCCGTTTGACTTTGTTTTTTATGAAAATTGTCCATGAAAGTGATATTTCTTTTTACCATTGGGTCTAGAATTTGTTCCAATTGTCAATTTTTTTAAAAAAAATTATCATACTGAATACCATTCGTTTGTCTTTGTTTTGCATGAAAATTGTCCATTAAAGGAAAAAAAAATTACCATTGTTAGAATTTTTTCGAATTATTAAAAAAAATGTGTAAAATCATTTTCCCACCAAAATGGTGGAAAAACAAATTCAATGAAATCATGGAAAAAGGGTCACGTGGGGTGGGAGGTTAGGTGGAAAATTAATTCTAGGCAAAAAATTGCCTATCAAAACAATAAAGTTGGAAAGTTCCATGGAAATTAGAGTGTATCAAACGTGGGTTATAGATTCCCAATTAATATTACAAATCAAAGAAAGGGATAACTACGGATGCAGTAGAGTGAGAGTGTGCTCAAGACACCCAAAAGACAACTTTGATTCACAAATCAACTCATCCAAGATATTAAGGCTAATCATCTCCAAATCCAGCTTAATCAATCAAAGGTTTGCTTGGGCTTTGATTACTCCACCACAACAAGGTGCCTTCTCTTGAAAATAAGTGCATTGGCTCTTTGACATAGCCAAAAATTGAGAAAAATAAAAATAAACAGGGGCATAGTGAAAAGAACGTGGAGATGTGAGAACCGTGTGATATGTGACACTTTTGTTGTCAACCAAAATGTTTTTGGTATCATTTGTTTCACATATATTTTGTAACTTATATTTAGTTAGGTGTTACAACTGTCCATTGTGCAGCCAAGTATGGAAGAGTGGAGTTAGGTAGAATAGTTGTTGGAAATCATTTTGAATTGTACCAAACGTATGGCTATATGTATCAATCATGTTCCACCATCTTTTGTGAATGATTTTGAACATTTTTTCTCCTCTTTGTTTTACATATTCTATCAGTGGTATCAGAACCCCTTGTGGTCTTTGAAAAAAGTTGAGAAAACCAGTAAGAAACTTTCATAAACAATCAAGTGATTTTGGTAAGAAAGTGATATGGCTTCAAGTTGTTTTTCAGCCCCTTTACCTCAGCATTCATAAGAGAAAATTATGACTTCTAGTCTGCAAAAATGAAGGCATAATTGAAAGCCTATGACTTATGGAAAATCACTGAAACTGGAGTAGAACCACCACCCTTGAGAGCTAATCCCACCATAGCTCAACTAAAGCAGCATAATGAGGAGATAGCCAAGAAGTTTAAGGCCTTTTCTTGCATGCATCAGCTATCTCATATGCTATATTCATGAGGATAATCACATGTGAAACTATAAAAGAAGTATGGGATAGGTTGAAGAAAGGATTCAGAGGCAACGAAAGGACCAGACAAATGCAGGATCTAAACTTCAGGATGGAGTTTGAAACATTGAAGATGAAGGATTCAAAGACGGTTAAGGAATTTGATGATAGGTTAATAAAAGTAGTAAACTAGATCAGATTACTTGGAGATGATTTCCCAGACAAGAGAGTAGTGGAGAAGGAGCTAATCAGTTTGCCAAAGAAGTTTGAATCCAAGATTTCTTCACTTGAAGATTCAAAGGACTTGGCTAGCATCTCTCTGGCAGAATTAGTAAATGCCCTTCAAGCCCCCGAACAAAGGAGATTATTTAGGTAAGAAGAGCAGACTGGGGATCCTTTGTTTGTTAAAACAAAACAGAGAACTCAAACAAGTTTTGGTGAAAAGAAGCCACAAAACGAGAAGAAGAAAGCTGAAGTTAAAAGTTCAGGAAATGGTGCTAAGTATCTTCCATGTCCACATTGTAAAAGAAAAGGCCATTCACCAAAGTGGTATTAGTTCAGGCCTAGAGTCCAATATAGGTCTTGCAAGCAGTTTGGGCATGTGAAGAAGGTGTGTAAAAATCAATAGGAGAAGAATGAGCTTCAACAGGCAAAAGTAGCAGAAGATGAAGCTGAAGAACATTTTTTTTCAGCCTTAAATTATAGAACCTGTAATAGAGTTCAGACCTGGCTACTTGACAGTGTTTACACCTACCATATGACTACAAATTTAGATATTTTTGTGGAGATGAATGATGGTTACAGATCAAAAGTGAAAGTAGGAAATGGAGAGTATGTAGAGGTGAAAGGCATTGGCAAGGTTTCAGTTCAGACACCAACAGGTACTAAGCTCATTTCTTTTGTTTTGTATATCCCAAATCTTGACCAAAATTTGATATGTGTTGGCCAATTAATTGAGAAGAACTACACCTTAACATTTAAGGATAATAGTTGTACAAATTTAGATCAAAATAACTTGGAGCTAATGATAGTAGAGAGGAAGCATAGAAGTTTCCCATTGGAATGGAAAAATATGAATTCACATGCCTTCACTGGAACTGTGGTTGAATCTGAACTATGGCATAAACATTTTAGGCATGCAAAGTATATTTTACTCAAACGTTTAAATGAACTAGAAATGGTTGAGAATATGCCAAAACTATGTGATGCTACCTGTGTTTGTGACATCTACCAGAAGGGAAAACAAACCAGACTTTCTTTTCCAAAAAAAAAGTCAATGAGACCTCAAAATAGACTTAGTTGGTTCATTCTGATGTATGTGAACCTATGAGGACTTCAACTTTGAATGGTAGCAAATATTTTGTCCTCTTTATTGATGATCTAACAAGGACGTGTTGGGTTTACTTCCTTAAAATAAATTCTGAAGTTCCTGCAGTATTTCAAAGGTTCATGACCTGGTTGAAAATGAAAATGACTGCAAAATCAAGGCCATTAGGACTGATAATGGGACTAAATATGCCAGCAATCAGTTTAACAGATTTTGTGAGGAAGTAGGGATTAAACATCAGCTAACAATCCCTTAGTCACCTCAACAAAATGGGGTCTGTGAAAGAAAGAATATGACAGCAATGGAAATGGCTAGGTGTTTAATGCTGGAAAAGAATGTGCCAAAGGTTTTTTGGGCTGAGGCAATGAACACTTCAATTTACCTACTCAACAGGCCGCCTACTAAAGCTTTGGACAAGTTAACAACCTATGAGGCTTGATATGGAGTCAAGCCAAATGTTTCACATCTGAAAGTGTTTGGAAGTGTGTGTTATATGCATATACCTAATGTGAAGAGAAACAAGTTAAGTCAGAAAGATGAAGCAGGAGTTTTAGTAGGTTATTGTGAATATGCTAAGGATCATAGAGTTTATATTCCTCAAACTAGCAAGGTTGTTTCTAGCAGAGATGTTAAAGTTGATGAAAGTTCTTCATGGAACTAGGAGTCAAATTCTATGAATAAACCTGAGACTCTGAGACTAATTTCACAAACTGAAGATGATGATAATGATGATGAAGAAGTTAAGGATGAAGCTGAACCAAAGGGTGAATCAGATTCAGAAAATGAAGTGATAAAAACATATCACTTCAGGACATTTATGCCACCTGCAATGCAGCAATTCTGAAGCCTGCAACCTTCAATGAATCAGCTCATTCCCAAGATTGGATAGAAACAGTGAAGGAGGAGCTTAAGGCAATTGAAAAGAATGACACTTGGATACTTGTTGACAGACCAAGAAACAAAAATGTTATTGGTGTTAAATAGGTATTTCGGATAAAATTGAATGCTGATGGTCCAATCAATATGTTCAAAGTCAATATGGAATTGATTTCACCGATGCATTTGCTCATGTTGCCAGACTAGAAATAATAAGGTTGTTATTTGCAATAGCTGCTCAATTAGAATGGAATATATACCAGCTGGATGTTAAATCTGCCTTCCTGAATGGGCATCTAAATGAAGAGATTTTCATTAAACAACTTGAAGGCTTCATCAAAGAAGGAAAATAGGATAAGGTGTATCTATTAAGGAAAGCCTTATATTGCTTGAAACAAGTGCCAAGGAGTTGGTATAGCAGAATAGACAATCATCTGTGTGGCCTTGGTTTCAGCAAGAGTGTTAATGAACAAACTCTCTATATCAAACCAGTAGAGGAGGATTTACTTATCATTTCACTGTATGTAGATGACCTTCTAATGATAAGAAGCAATGCAACCTTAATTGAAGAGGTAAAGGATGAATTCAAGAAGGATTTTGAGATGACAGACTTGGGAGAAATGAAATACTTTCTTGGAATCGAAATAGATCAGGCAAGGAATGGTATTTTTGTTCACCAAAAGAGGTATGCAAAAGAAGCGTTAAATAAGTTCAATATGGAGAATTCTAAGTCAGTTAACACTCATTTAGTTCAGAATTCAAAGTTGATGAAAGATGATGGTGCAAAGAAAACAGATGAGAAGGTCTATAGGAGCTTGGTTGGATATTTGCTCTACTAAACAGCCACAAGACCAGATCTTAAGTTTGCTATTAACCTGCTGTCTAGATACAAGCAAGAGCCAAGTGAGATTCATGTCCAATAGCAATAAAATATATAAATCACAATGGATCCAATGATGTCCGCATCAACTCTCTCGAGGTGGAAGAAAACTCGACCCTGTCGAGTGGATAGGCAGAAAAAAGGTTGCAATCAATTGCCTAACCATAAACTCAGGGGTCGGATGATCTTCTTTCGACGCCCGTAAAAGCGTGTCAGGGTTGCCCAATCATAAACTAGTGATGGCAACGAGGCTGGTTCGGGGTGGGGCACCCTGGCCCCGTCCCATCCCACCCCGCCAATCCCCCGCCTCGCCCCACCCCGTGCCCCATCCCGCCTTAGACGGGGCGGGGCGGAGTCTTGCCCCGTTTATTGCCCCGCTTGTATTTTTTTTTATTTTTTATTTTTTTTAAAACCAAAAATTTTCCAATTAAATACAAATTCAAAATTTTATAATTAAAAGCAAACAATACTTAAAATAACTACATCAATATCCAAATCAAGCAATGAAAACAAACAACGTCC
>CAIGRO010034810.1:0-16285 GCA_903798355.1 Fraxinus baroniana | reverse complement strand
ATATATAACAAAAAAATTTATTTACTTTTTCTTCTTTAATACCATTCAAAACTATACAGCCCATCTCATGAAAATGAGCACTGAATCTTTGAATAACACAAAGAATACTTGTCTAATCTATAACTAATACACAAAAGGAGGAGAAGATTCAATAAACCAGGATTTTTACCTGAAATGCAAATGAAAAGTAATTAAAAAATAATTTGTAAAGGAGAGACAGCAATTAAAAAGCAGCTTAACATCATCTTTTAGCCCCCCTCAATATTAATTACAAGAACCTCCCAGAGCTTGTTCAAATGGCTCCATTAACTTCTCCAGCTGCTTTGAGAATTATTGAAGAAATCTGAATTGTATTCTTAACTTCCAAATGCCATCCTCTGAATCTAAAATAAGCCAAAGATACACCATTTCGACCTGAACATTCTCTGTACCACTCTCAAAATGA
Organism: Fraxinus baroniana; assembly: GCA_903798355.1. Taxonomy (NCBI): domain Eukaryota; kingdom Viridiplantae; phylum Streptophyta; class Magnoliopsida; order Lamiales; family Oleaceae; genus Fraxinus; species Fraxinus baroniana. The sequence goes on along the minus strand of CAIGRO010034810.1, from coordinate 15,840 downwards.
CCACCTTGATTTCCTCCAAGTCCANAATAAGCCAAAGATACACCATTTCGACCTGAACATTCTCTGTACCACTCTCAAAATGACCACCTTGATTTCCTCCAAGTCCAACTCAAAGGATCTCTCTAACCATTCCATCACATCCCTTGAAATAGAAGACCAATAATACGACCACACACCACTTCACAAGCTCATGTTTGATACACAATTCTCAAAGAAAGAAAGAAACAATATCCTTCTCAATACATCTGTCTTTGTTTCAAGCAACAGAAAATGGACAGGGAACATGGTCAATTAAAAACAGTGAGAAAGTTTCAAAGTAAAAACGAGATCATTTCAGTGATGTGAACATTATCCTAGTTTTTCACTTTATTACAGCTAGTAAATAGTTGCAAGGTAATGGGAAACAAGTTTTTATTAGAGCAGAAGAAGATAAACACTTTACCCACGCAAAGAATTATGCAAATCAAGCCCCATTTGTCATAATAGAAAATTCTAAAGAATTGAACACTCAAACTCAAGTCAACTAAAACTACAGGGAAGAGATCTCCATCCCATTTCCTATCAGTGGGATCCCATCTCAATGTGAACAAGGGATATTGGCAACCTTAATGCAAAATTCTCTGAAACCCATTTCTCAACCTGGCAAAAACTCCCAAGTGAGTATGGGGCAAAGTGTAGGAATGAAACACGAACATGCTATAATTCAATGTCTCCCAAGTGAGTCAAATATTCAAGTCAAGAGAGTTACTAGATTTACCACAAAGCAGAACAAGTAAGGATTCAAGCAAAAAGTGACAAATTCAAAGTCTTGCCAATTAGGGCGCCGTCCAACCAGGCAAGAAACGGGAAACCGGTAGTGAAGGAAGGAGTGAACAGTCGAAATTCACGATTGGAGGGAATTCAACTCTATCATCCTGTGCTCCTTCATCCCTGACACTCATGTCCATGACCTCTGGTTCAATCTCATCTGCGTCCAAATTCACAGCCAATGACATCCTCCTTGCCCTCAACCAATCCGCAACTTCACTAGTTACTTCCATGCACTTCTTTACCTTTATCTTCACCAAATTATATCGGTATTTTCAAAAAGAAAACGCAATGTCTTAATCCACCATTCTACCTCATCTACATCCAATCAACTTGAAAAATGACAAATTCAAATTTCTAACCATCCCTAATTTGAACTATCGAATTAACCTAATTAATACATTTCATTCAACGCATCCTTATACTAATTGAAATAATAATTTAAAATATAACAAATGAAAAATTTAACCTGCTTGATGAATTCTTTTGTCGTTTGCATTTTGGGGGTTATTTTCTTGAGGAGCCAGCCAACATACGAAATTGATTAATGCTTGAACCTTGTAAAGAGACTTTATAAAATTGAACAAATTTTATTTTCTTTCAAGGCTAGCCGCTCAATCTTCTTCTCAACCGCTACGTCGAGTGACTGCAGTGCCGCCAAATCCTCCGCCGACACCCCAATCTTAGCGGACAGTGGCGGTATATCAGGCGCCGTTAGCTGCAGCTAGGTAGCGTTGCTTCTGGGCTCTGGCCATGACAATGATAGCACGACAGAGGGAGTGGGATTGGAAGAGAGTGAAGGAAGAGACGGAATTGGAAAAGAGAAGAAAGAGATGGGTTTGGAGCGTTTCCAATGTTTTCCAATTGTTGGGTGTTTTCTACTAAAAATTTTCAAAACGGCTGAAAAAGCCGTTTTCCGTTTTCTTTACAAATTTTCTTTTTGTTTTCGAAAATTCGTTTTCGAAAATGATAAAGAGAACGCGTTTTCACCGTTTTGAAAAATCGAACACAGAAAATAACTTGAAAACAACAAAAATAACGTGTAATATGTACAAATAGAGCTTGGGATTGTTTATCCTCAATTATCCCTTACGAAACCTGTGAAAAAAATCCGTAACTTGAGCTACCACAAACTAATTCATTTTCTTAAAAATTTTGCTCAAATTCATACGATTCACCCACTGCTCGAGCCTTTTCAAATTGGGATCAAATGATGAGTAACAGTAAGATGACTATGACTTTAGGAGGAGGCAGCGGGGGTGGAAGAGGAGGCGTAGGAGGAGGGAGGTCGTGGCCGTCGACAACTTCGGTGTCATCGTCGGGGAAGAGAATACAGAAGGAGATGTCTGAGCTGAGCATAGACCCTCCTCCCGACTGCTCCGCCGGCCCCAAAGGCGACAATCTCTACCACTGGGTCGCCACCATCTTTGGCCCCCCAGGTTTCCCACCCCTCGCTTTTTCTTTATGTTCGTGATTGTATCAATATATGTATTTGCTTATTTGTTATTTCAAAATTTTAGTTTTTTGGGGATAGGGGAAAATGATCGCGCCATATATGTAAAAAATTACTTCTAGCAACTCTTTAACTTACTTTTAACTTATCCAATTTTCACTAATATGAAACTACTTATTTTAATAGTTACTTACTTACCTATAAGACTTTTAAGCTTAGCCAAATTTGCTGTGGTACCTTGTTATATGGGTGGGATTCTCTAGCTTGAAAACTTGCCAGTATAGTGGGGGCAATGAGGTGTCAGTTATAACATTGAAATGGAGTACTAGTAAATGTGCTGCAAAGGTTTCGTTTCACCTTGCTATACCTGGACGAATATTGAACGAAATTACTTCTGTGTTATTGGGGTTAGATTTTACATTTTGATCTGTGCACCAGTGGGTTGAGACTAAAATTACAATCTCAATTCAGTTGTTCACAACCGTGTTCAATTATATAATATTGTTGAAGATTTAATCATTTAAGTTTCTAATGCTATTGGTACTTTTATTCAGTTCTAGCGTTGTTAATGAAATTGATGTGTGTGTATGCATACTACTTTACTAGCGGTTCAAGTGGTGGCTAAGTAATGTGTGTGTCGCTGTGTGCATGGATACAAAACATAAAAGATTTCAACTGCATTTTATTTGCTTTTCCTTCTATTCTTTAAGCTCCAGGTGGCATCTTAAAAATAAACTAGCTTTCCTTTTTCGTTTGTCCCACATTATAAGTCACTTTCCTTTTTGAGAGTGTAATTAATTTCTTGGTTTTCTAATATGTCCTTGTTTAATGTACCTTGTTGACAAATATGAATACTCATATTTAAATTATTTTCTTATGTAGGGGGTATATTAGTAAAAATGTAAGAAAAAAAATTATATTTTCAACTATATTAATTACTTTTTCTTAACGTGTGTGAAAATGGAAACAAGCCTATCTTTATAGGAGGGAGGGAGCAGGATTTTGTGAACTTTACATGAGTTCCGTTTCCAGCCCATTTATATGTTTAGCTTGTTTAGTTGCTTTTATTGTTAATTGTCTATGCAGAATTTTTCAATAAGAATGCATAAAATCTTCAAGTATTGGCACTTTGATTAGTAAGCAAGTTGCCAAGTATTATGGAACTGACCGAATTTTTTTTCAATCTGTTTTCTAGGGACACCATATGAAGGAGGAATATTTTTTCTTGATATAACATTTCCAAGTGACTATCCATTTAAACCTCCAAAGGTAACAACCATTCAGATCACTGACGATCACCAAGCAGTCTATTTATGATATTTGTCCTTGAACAACAGGATTTCGTTCAACATGCTTAATTTTTATTTTGGAGCGTCGTAGACTGTCACTATTGGTGGATAGCCCATTCCGTAGTTGAATAACTCAGAGATTTTGATATTTTTGAATACACTCTTGAAGCTAAAATGAAAAGGTTCATTGAGTGAATGTTATCAGTTGGAAAAGTTTCTCTTTGTATTACGCTTAGAGGACCTTGAGTTTTTAGTATCTGGCAAGTTTCTCCTTAAAGTACCTCTGCAATTCTTTCCATAAGAAGGAAAAATAATCCAGTTGAACGTCAATTAGAACATTTTCAATGAAAGTGTTTGGATTAAAATCTATATGCTTCTATTGTAATGTAACTATTGAATGGTTGCCTAGCAATATGCAATGAATGTCTGTGAAAGACAACTTTTTCAAGTTTTGAGACAAAAGATCAATGCCCAAATTAAAGTTTCAGCACTAGGAAGATTATGCTGTCGGTTGCACATCAACAGCTTATTATGTCTGTTTTAATTAGAATTCAGCATATGACTGATTAATGTAATGCATCAAATGTAGTTTCTCATTCTCTCCAGTGCTGGACAGTATAAAAAATTCCTATAATCTTTTATTTTTATTTTTGTGCGAAAGTTTGTGCGTCCTGAAAATTTTTCAAAAGTATTCCTGAGGATCAACTTTGGGAAATCCAAAATGGTTGCCTTTCTTGGCTTCGAGGTTCAAGAATCATTATGATTGTTACTATTATTCTATGATGTTCATTGTTCTCCGTCCTTTTTATTTTGACTTTGGACTTCAGGCTTGCAGGTATTATTTAAAACTCGCATCTACCACTGCAATGTTGATTCAGCTGGCAATGTTAGTTTGGATATCCTGAAAGATGGTTGGAGCCCAGCTCTGACGATCTCCAAGGTGCTACTTGCACTCAGATCAATATTTACCAACCCTGCCCCTTGTAAGTACTTTTAACCTCCAAGCATTTCTGTTTGGACTGAAGAAGAAAAATATGCACAAAGTAGTTCCCCTCTTCTCTGTATGGTGTAAACAAGTGCAGTTTTTGTGACAGTTGCATGTGTACTTTTTGCAACTTGTTATACATATAGGGTGGTCATGTCAAGAATCAGGCCACATTGCTGGCTTCTATACACTATGCATCTCAACTTTGTTGCCTTGACGTTCTGTCCCAATATTAGCTGTTTTTCCTTACAAACTGGATCTAATCTGACAAATTGCATAAATCATCACATAAACCTTTTCTTGATTTCTGCTTCTATGGTTTCATCCGGACATGCATCCATAATCTTATTTTGATTGAAAAAATAAACTTAGGTTCCCAACCTTCAAAACAGAGCATTTTAGTAGCCCCCCAACCTTCCGCTTTTGTAGCACTCGTAATCCCAAATTACATTTGTGATTAAAAATATTAGCATTAACTTACTATTCAATATAGATTACTTGGTATCTGGCTATCTCCTTTCTGGGAATGAACTTCTCATCTTATTGTGCATGCTTCCATCCAAATGAGGCCTAGATGTCTTTCTGGCCTGATGATTTCCTACTTGGATGAAGTATCGAAGGAAAAGAAGGGGTATTGAAGGCAGTTCTAAACTGTTAACTCCTAGCTTTTAGCCTCCCTTTGGATACACAATTTATAAATCGTTCATAAATTCTGTTGAAGTCAAACATGAATTTCAACTACACACTCATAACTACTACTCATTTTTAAGAAGGTAAGATTACTATAGACAAGAAAGATAGAATTGAACCGATGTCCTGGAAGGAATGATCCACACATTTCTTGGACCCACTATTATTCCTCTTACTATTCTCATTTATAAATAATTTATAAATTTGCCAAATGGAAGCTTAATTAGTGACACTAGTATATTTTTATCAATTTTTAATTTCTAGTTTTTAGCTCCTGCAGATAAACCCCTTGTTCCAGGTATTGCCCACCTGTACTTGGCAGACAGAGTGAAGCATGATGAACTAGCAGCAGAGTGGACTCTACGATTTGCAAGGTAGAGGTCATGACGTTGATTGAGGATATCCTAATGCTGTAAGTGGCAAATAAATGGTAAACCCAGTAATCTGTAATAAACCTGTCACCTAATTGTGGTGTTTCTGTATCTCGATTTTCTGTTTAAATTAATATATCGTGTTTATGACATTTAATGTATTTTTGCTGGATTAATTTAGATTACTGTATTATGACATTTACTTAAAATAATATTTATCCCCTTCCTATGAAACCTGAAGTAGTCATAGCACGATGGTGCTGCCCATCCTGTGGCTCAGCACACCGTCTTTTTTTACTTGTCAGACCTCTTTGACGGTGTTTATATATGCACATTTACATGCATATTCTTGTGAATATTATTATAATGCAAGACAGAGTAATACAGTTTGATACAGAGATGGGGAACAGGACAACGTGCCCCCACCACCCCCACCCCAAACCCCAAAACACAAGCACATATTCCTCACCACCACCAATCCTTTGTATGTGGAGCAGAACATTCTTATTCTACAAAAGAGAAACACGGAACACAAAAACCAAAACCCTAAACTTTAGCATCATTCGAAGCTTGAGCTAAGTTCTTGATTGGCTAACAAACACAAGTCAAGGACTTGTTTTACTCACTTCAGTTCTCCTTATTGTTTATTATTCTTTCTGTTGCGGAAGAGGTTGTAGTATACTATTACCTTTACTGCACTTTTGCAAAATCAACAGTTTCCTTGCCATCATGGGGTTTCTTGAAAAAGTGCATGACATACTCCGAGTATAGAAGCTGTTTGTATATTGGTTTTTCCCCGTTCTGCAAAACTTCTGCCAGAGGACCAATTACATCACTGGGTTTAGGGTTCACAAAGATAGGTACTGAAACCCTGTTATTGTTCCCATTAGCAATCACACGGTGCTCAATGCTCTTGTATCGACCATTGCTCAGAATTTGAAGTGCATCACCAATGTTGATCACGAGAGATCCATCGATTGGTGGGACATGGATCCAAAAATCAGTGTCTGGTTTTCTCACGTAAAGCCCTCCAATTTCATCTTGTAGGAGAATGGTCAGTGTTGAAACATCTGAGTGGCGCCCTACACCAATTGTGAGATCGGGATTTGGACATTTGGGATAGTAGTTAAGGTTAATCCTCGTTGAACCCATTAGAAGAGATTCCTTGGTTTCATCAATACGGGTTATATTTAATCTTTTCATTAAAATCTCCAACAGTTTCTTGATAACACGTTCTGACTTCTTCCTGTATTCCAGTGCCTCATCCCTACAAATAAATGTTGGTTAGTTAATTTGTCTTTGGGAGGTAGAAACCGAAGTGTATGGCCAAACCCAAATCAAAGAATGAATGCAAAGAGTTCTGCTAGTAAGGGATTCATATTTCCAATTAAATTTATTGAGAATAAAGCTTACTTTGCTACTGTTATCATTTAAACATGCATGATGACATACATACATAAATATACGACCACACGTATTGGAAATTAATGCCGTAAAATTTCATAATGTAACCTGCAAATGGAAGGCCAAAATGCAGCAGCCTCTTCATCAGAAACATAGAAGAGGCTAAGCCAATCTTTCCACTCCAGAGCCTTCTCTGCTTGAGGAGAAAAGCTTGTCCCGTAGCGTACATTGTTTGTAGGCGATTCCTCTTTCGAATACTTCTTTTTCTCCTCAGCTGGTAATCCGTAAAACTTATGAGTTGCATTCTTCACACTCTCCAATACTTGCATTGGTATCCCATGATTGACAATCTGGAAGAAACCCCATTTCTCTGCTGCATTGCATATCATGTCCGCTACCATTTGTTCATTCGAATTTGACATGTCAATGACAGGAATGGACTCCTCAGTTAGTATAGTGCTGGTAGAGATCTGTTCTTGAGGAGGTTGAATATATTGCTTAGGTAAGGTTTGAAGGCCTATATCAGAAAGACCCTTAACTCCATGACCTTCATCTACAACGAAATTGTTTATATCCCTCGAGTCGGATGGAAGAGTTGAGAGTGCTGGAGCCATAATTGTTACCGGGTAAAAGATAAATCTGAATTTGAAATAAGTAGATTTGATTGTGGCTTATTTGGAGTGCCATGAATGGCTATATATAATATATACATACTCTTTGTCTTTTAAGAACTTGATCAATTATTTTCTTAGTTTAATTAGATTGTTTGCAATTTTCATGCCTTCCTGTTAAGCTTGTATACATATTGCAGCAATGAGTAAGGGGGGTTGGTGAGTAAAGAGAAATATTTACCTTGTGCAATAGATACTTTAGTACGGGCATTCATTAGTCATGTTTATAGCTTCTGATTTCTATTTTTTTTTTTAGGGTGGAACCTATTGTAGATCGAATTAGTCATGTTCATGCTACATGTGCATTTAGGTTGACACCTAGTTTGACATGTGTTTAGCAGATTTTTGTACATTAATTTTAATTTTTTTTTTTTTTTCTCATCAATGGCTAGATTTTTGACATATAAACAAAAAAAGGTATATATGTCTCTTCCCATTGGATGATCAATATCTATAAATTTAATTTTAGTACATGACATCCTTTAATTTATTTTAATATTTGCTACATGATTATTTTAGCCACATTCACAATAAAATATTCTACGTATAAATCTATAATTTTTTTCCTACTTTTTAACTACTCATTATTCAAAAAAAATACTATTTTTGAAAATTTTAAGGCCATCAAATAGGGGCTTAAATTCTACAAGTAGGAATAGGCAAATTACCTGCTTAACCAATCCGAACTGTCAAATTAAATTGATTCGTGTTGGTTTGGAGGGATTTGGTTCTTGGGTTGACACTAGGCCTGAGGGATCAGTTTTAAAAAAACCGATTTTCAAGGGAAAAAAATTCCGAATCTAACAAATCGATCAAAATTGATTCGGGTCGATTTGAATCAATTTAGTTATCTCGTCTATCAGATTTTGAGTTGAAATTTTTTCCAACTCGACTGTTGGTTTGGTTGTCGGGCTGGGTTCAATCCTGATCTATGCCCACCCCTATCTATAAGATTTATTTATTTTCAATTTCGAGTACGTGTACCTTTTGTTTAAAAATCGATTTATATTGCTTAGTAATTAGTATGGTTGCACTAGGTACTTGGAAAATTTAATATGTACTTATTTATGAATTAAGTCAACCGATCGACAAGGAGAAAAAAGGGTATCAATTATCAATAAGAAATATTTAATGGGCTTCTACAAATAGTATTGTGACTTATGCTAGAGTAATATCTAAATGCTTGAAAGATGCCAAGCAATTAGGTTTCAACAATCCCTCACCAACCTCCAAGTCCCAATGAATCGCAAAAAATCGAGTTAACCATTTGTTATCGAGTTAATCATCTTGTCCATGTCCGATAATTTGATAAAAAAAAAATTAATAATAAAAAAAAGAGGGTATAGCCGACCACGTTTGTTAGTTGTAACATCTTCGAAAGTCTCATCATATTAATTTGCAAAAATCTAAAATTATATTTATTGAAAAAATTAATAATCACATAAATTCAAACTTTCTTTTTCCCACTAGGCTATGGTCCCAAACATGTAGGTAACCACATGTTTCATTATGTTCACGACTTTTACCCATGTTTTAATCACAATTTCATGGAACTCGCCAGCTTATAATCTCATAAGATTTTTTCAAATGGGGTGCAGAGTCTCGAACTAAAAGCGCTCAATTTCAACACTTCCTAAAAATGAACACGTTGACGAATTTAGCCCTAAAAAGAGTTAATAAATTTTAGGTATTTAGTAACTTTTAATTTTATCGCACTCCTTCAAAACTTTTGGCACCTTTTAGAAAGTGAAATTTGGCCATCTTACTTGCTAAAATTTTCACAATTTGTTTGCTCACTTCGTCGTTGATTTTGGTAGTTATACCACTAATTTAAATTAAAACTAGCTGCAAGGATTAAATTTTATAAATAGAAAATCCCAAGATGAAAGGTATGATAAAATCCAGTAATTTAATATATTGCATAATTAATGAAGAAATTTCCTTTTAATGGGTATTAAAAGTCTCAATTTTGGAAAAATAAATATGCGTTTGCCGGGAGTCGAACCCGGGTCTATTGCTTGGAAGGCAATTATCCTAACCGTTGGACTACAAACGCTACTTTGTTCGTATTACCTTTAGTTAATTAAATAAGCAATATTGCAAATATAATAATTAGTATAGTTTTTTCTTATTTTGATAAATTATATTAAATACCTCATTTGATCTTTTAGCATCTAATATCATATTGAGTCTTGGAATTTTTCATATTAAAAATTTAACCTTGTTTAGAGTACGTAGATGGTTATATGTTATATATTATTTTTATATTCGAGACATGTTAGACTTTTATAACTTCTTTTTTGATTTCCAATTGAGGCACAATCGATAAGTTAAGTCGAGTTATTTTTCTTTTTCGACGTGATTTATAGTTTGAAATGCTCTTGAATAAGTATACTTACTAAGATAAATGGTGCACTCTTTTGCCATTCGAACACGTTTTCTTTTTATATGGCCAATTCGTTGCCATTGTCGTTTAATGTTTAACATGATATCAAGCAAGCAAATAGTTTTTTGTGATGATTTATTATTCATTTAATGAAGTTGCGATGGTTTGCCATTCAAGCAAGCAAATAATTGTTGTGATTCACTAATGTTACACATGTTAAGCTGTTTTCAAGAAAATGACAATAAAGTTTGTCTCGTCTTTAACTGTTTAAAGTTTAAGAAGTGATGCCAATTCAAAGAGCAATAATAAACTCAATGAAAAGCAAAAAGACATACAGGTTTTGCTCGCGGATTTATCATGTTTCACTCTCAATGTGAGAATTATGCCCACTTGATTCTATAGATTTTGATATTACTAGTTTTCTCACATCTCTGTCTTGTCTCTAAGAAAACCGCCTCCGCCCACAAATTCATTTAATAGGAAATTAGGATTCTGTTGACCCCAAAAAATGAACTCAACAAATGGCAGGCCACTCTTTGTCACGTCAAGTGTGATTCCGGCACGTTCTTACTGGAGTGACGGTAATTGGTCGAAAATGGACGCGGGGAGGCACTTTACAGCGAGAGACTATTTATATTGTCCAGGCCGACGTGGTGATCATTGGATCATAACCACGTGGCCTCATCTCTTACATTGGTACGTCACATCATTGTCCACTCATACAATTAATACATTGATAAGGAGTTAGCCGCTCTAAGTAATAGGTTGACACGCTAACAAATTTTATTACAAACGTTATATCAATCATTTCTAAGAGATCTTCGAATCTATTAAAAGAGATAATGTTGGCTTCATGAGTCTCGGACGAGTTTTGAGAGCATTTGAGAGATCTTTGAGGTGGCTCTCTTAGTGAAAAACTTCAGCTTCTTTCTTTGCTTCTTTAGGCAGTGATTCAGCCTAAGTTGTAATGCTTCGTCCTTGAGGCAGTGCCTCAGCATGGACTTCGGCCTTGCAATGCAAGGACCTCGATTTTGTTTGATTTCTTTATATTTTGACCCATGAGTCTTTATTTAGATGTCATAAGCCTAATAATTTAATTCTTTATTAGATCGCTTTGATTGAGCTTAACTTTAAGATGATCTTATACACAATTAATTGCATATGTAGGCACATATGACAAATTAATAAACCCAACATTTTGTCTTAAGTTACCGTTCAAGTAACCGATAAAATCATATGTGAAATTGTGCAAAGGCAATAACAATCCAATAGTTTGGCTCACATGATTGTATGAAACCGGATTTCCATCCTATGTTTCTTGAAGAAGCATATGATCAATGTAAGAACATGTGAGGAATATGCAAAAGATTAGGGATTCCATCTTAAAAGGTCAACCTTGTTAAGAGAAGTAGCCCAAGATCTTTATTAATTGATTTGTGTCAACATCATTTATTGATGTGGAATATATATCCCTTAACAGTCGCCAGAGATGGCAGCTAAATAATTTGTCTCCACCATCATGAAAGATCTAGAAGAATGAAAGCTATCTCCATCGATATTATAGAATTATGTAGAAGAAGAAGCCACCGACTATGTTATCTATAAATGCAGGCTACTGCAATTGTTAAGTGCGCATGAGTGAGAGAATTAAGAGTATGAGCATAGAGTAAAAGTGATTTTGAAATGATAAAATCACTTTATTTGTGAGTTTAAACTCAACAATGATATGAAGATCTTGCTTGATTGCTGAAACTTTTTGTTATTGTAGCAACTTGTGATATGAAGAGCTTGTTCATTCTCTACTTTTGACAAAAGAAAGTTAATTAACTTGTCGAGTTTTATTCCCAGGATTTTTCAAATGTAGATCTCTTCACATTGAATGATCAACTTGATAATTATGTTCTTTCTAACAAAGAGTTCGAAGAATTGAATAGTCTCAATGCTCTATCTAGAAGTTAGTTTTAACAAATAAGAAAAAAACATATCCGCTGGATTACTTTAATTAAAAGCTAAAAATATATGGAAATTCATTATTGTACCTAAACTACAGCACAAAAAGTATGAAGCCGCTCTAGATCATCAATTCAACTATAGATCAAACGAATCACAACAAACTATCACATTATACAATTTATTTCTACCGATCGTTCATAACTTTTGTAAACTCTTATAAAAGCATCGATGGTTGTGGTGATTGTGTGTAGGAGAGGGTGGTAAAATCCAAACTAACCCGACGAAACTGCCTGACCCAACCCAAATCGACAGGTTTGGGTCGGTTTTTTGATTTTTTTTGGGTGGGTTTCGGGTTGGGTAATTAGGTCGGGTTGGATCGGGTTATAGGTTAATAATCTAAATCCGATCGAAACCGACCTGACCCTACCCGACCCGACCCGACCCGAAACCCAAAAAAAAGAAAAGAAAAGAAAAGAAAAACAACTTCAAGCTTTAAAAACAAAACCCTAAATGGTAAGTCCAGCCACAGACAGTGCTCTGCTCTCTCCGTCTCTCGCTCAAATCGCCTTCAGGCTATCGTAGCCAGCGCTCTGCTCTCTCATTCAAATTCAATCCCCTTATCTCTCCGACTATCCCAACCCTCTCCCTATCGCAGCTGCAATGCGTTGTGCCCATGTAAGTTTTCGTTTAATCTGTTTCTCTGCCAAATAAGACGTTGAACGATTGCAAACTGTTAGATACAAAACTATATAGCTAAAATTCATTGTGTTAACACTATAGATCAAGTTTTATTGACATTAATTCTATGTGAGGCATAAAGTGTTGAATGGCATGGTTTCTTTTCATTTTCAGGCATAGAATCGCGACGAATGAGCCATCCTTCAAGTGACCTCTGTACATCTGAGTCGACAAAAGAGGTAACTCGTGAACACCCTCTTACCAACATTTCATAATTTAATGAATGTTAGAATTGAAGAACATGAACAGATATAAAAGTTAAGTGTACTTGCTCAATAAATTGTGAGTATGAAAAGTTTAATGCTTATAATTTGAAGTTCCACAGGATAGGCGAATTACTTGAGTAGTCTAAAATAAAATTAATAGAAAACAAACTTTGATTGAGTTTGGAAAGTTGATGAATTTGTAGAATCTAACTTGGAAAGGGGAAGATATGACAGTGATGCAGGATATGGCTTCCATAGAATTTTTACTGTGATATCAAAATTGTTATATTATGGTTTCCATAGAAAAATCCTGGTGTACGATATCAAAATTTCCTTTGTTTAAACTATGCACAACCCCAAAATTCTATAGCTTTTGAAAACCATGCATTTGGATTTCCACCGACTGGATGCAAACTTCCACCCTATAATGAACATTGTAATGTGTGTTTTGTAATATTCTGGTGTAAACTTTCAGCACTGCATTATTTGCTTCTATCCACCTATTTTTCAAGATTCAGTTTTATTGTATAAAATATTTTAAAAGATTATCCTTGACCAATTCATTTTATTGACCAGCTATTGACTAAGTCGTGCTGTATATCTGTATGTTGCACAAAATCTGCAAGTTGTGGCTTACTGATATTGACCACGCTAACTGCATAAATTGTTACCTTGAAGCCTATAAATACAGCCACTTGTTCATTCATTTTCTCACCTCTTCTATATAATATATTGCTCTATCTTCTTCGTTCTCTATAACTTTCTTAAAGCTTCTTTCCGTTTCAGTATTTAGATTGGGTCTATAATCATATTTACGTTCTGTTGTTCCTGTTACCCTCTCAATAGGAAGAGTTCGTTGAATCCTGGGGGATAGCTGATTTTGCCAGAATTATCCTTAAACACACCTCGAACCAGCTGTTTACTTGAATTCAATTATTGTATCTATTTTACATTGCTATCAATCTTAAGGATAATGTCTTCGGACGACAACACCGCCTCAGGTACACCTTCTACAATTACCGTACCTGAGAATGGTCCATCATCATCCATGCCACCAACTGCAGTTCCCATGGCTGTGACACTTGCCAAGCCATTCCCAGATGTCTCAAAAATTGAGGTCTTTGCCAACGAGAATTTCAAGAGATGGCAAGAACGTCTGTACTCTCTGCTCGACGTACATGGAGTGGTATTTGCGCTCAAAGACCCAAAACCTACATCAAACTCTGAATCTCACATTCAAGATGCCTGGGTCCATGCCAACAAGGTTTGTCGACACACCATCTTACAAACATTGTCTAATGAATTATTTGATGTATATTGTAGCTATAAGGAAGCTAAAATCATCTGGGAGGCATTAGTCAAGAAGTTCACTGCCGAAGATGCAACAAAACAAACGTTTGTTGTAGGGAAATTCTACCGTTAGCTACCAGAAAAGTTTGTTGCTGGGATTTTGATCGAAAAATTGCCGAAATCATGGAATGACTATAAAAACAACCTGAAACACAAGCAAAAGCTTCTTTCACTGGATGACCTTATCACACACAACCTTATTGAGGACACCAATCGAAGGGAGTCAAAAGCTGCAAAGGCAAAGGAAATGGCAACAAAGGCCCACCTGGTACAATGAAAAAGGTACAACAATAAAACTTGTGATTTCAAGCCTAAAGTTAATAAGTTCCATATGTTCAAAAAGAAAGGCACTTTCTATGTTTGTGGAAAGCCTGGCCATCATGCACCTCAGTGTCGGAAAAGAGTGAGAAATGACAATCCTCCAAAGCCAAAAGTCAACTTGGTCGAAGGAGATGATATTATAGCTGCGGATATTTCTCAAGTGAATATTGTCGCCAGTGCTAAGGACTGGGTGGTAGACTCTGGAGCAATAAGACGCATTTGTGCTAACAAGGATGCCTTTTCCTCCTACACTTCTTTAGGAGATGGAGAAGAGGTCGTCTACCTTGGAGATTCAAGAACAACAAAAGTTCTTGGTAAAGGGAAAGTCCAACTCAAGCTAACCTCTGGCACGACCTTAGCTTTGAATGAAGTGCTGCATGTTCCTAACATTAGAGCAAATTTAATTTCTGTAGCACTATCAGGGAAAGCAGGGGTTAAGGTGTCATTTGAATCTGACAAGATTGTAATGACCAAAAATAATGTTCTTGTTGGGAAAGGTTATTGTAATCAAGGGTTATTTGTATTGAATGTTCACAATATTATTAATGAAAATGCCGGATCATCTTCTGTTTACTTGACTGATTCTATAGATATGTGGCATGCTAGACTAGGTCAAGTTAATATTCCATATATATTAAGAAAATGCTTTCTCAAGGTATGATATCTAGTTCTGGCCCTGCATGCATAAATAAATGTGAAGTCTGTGCTGAGACTAAGCAAACTAAGAAAACCTGTGCACCTGTTCATAGGGAAAGTGAGTTACTAAGTTTAATTCATACTAATTTAGGTGATTTAAAATAAACTATGACTAGAGGTGGATAGAATTATTATGTGACTTTTATAGATGATTTCTCCAGATATACCAAAGTTTACTTGCTTAGAATTAAAGATGAAACCTATGATACATTTCTAGTTTATAAAGCTGAGGTTGAAAATCAATTGAATAGAAAAACCAAAAGAATTAGATCGGACGGAGGAGGAGAATTTTTACCACTAAATGATTTTTGTGAAAAGGAAGGTATAATTCATAAAACTACTCATCCTTATTCTCTACAATCAAATGGTGTAGCTGAAAGGAAGAATAGAACACTAAAGGAAATGATGAATGCTATGTTAATAAGTTCTTATGCACCTAATAACTTGTGGGGGGAAGCTATCATATCCGCATGTCACTTACAAAATAGAATTCCATATAAGAAAACTGGTAAGACACCTT
>CAIGRO010034800.1:0-10484 GCA_903798355.1 Fraxinus baroniana | reverse complement strand
ACGTTATAGAAAATGCGTGACACAGTTCAAAACTAAAAAAGAGCTAGGGTGCATGCTTTAAACAACTAAGTAAAAACAGACAAACCTGATTCAGAAAATGCCCAATCTTTATTGTCAAAGGATATCCTCATGCACGTATTAAGCATCTTAGAGACTATTTGATTAACTTGGCCTTTCAAAGGAATAGTCTCTATCATTGATAATAAAGTAGAATGGCAGAGATCATCAGAAAAGCTGCAAATAAAAGATATTTAGTTCAGCAAGAAAATACAGATGGAGAATAATCTACATAGTTAAAAATGGCATTCCCAAACCTGTGCTCGAGAAGGGAGTCTAGAAACACAACCAGGAATTTGTCAATATTGTAATCCTTGGTCAGTCCCAAAAGGATCCCCGTAATATCCCTTCAAATTCAAAACAAGATATGGAATTTATAGAACTACTATGAGAAAATATAAATTACCAGAAAGAGAATGCTAAAACTGCAAGATTGTGCATATGAAAGTTCATATGGTGATAGCAAGGCCCCACCTGATTTCAGTTAGTACATCCACAGTCTTCCTTGGGATAATTAACACTGATTGAAGCTAGAAATCAAGTTCAAAGAAACATTAGGACACAATTGATACAAGTAATTATGCCGCACAATCTATAGGTGCATACTACCACAAAAACTATTAGCAATAAACTCATAATGCATCATGGTCCAAGTCATGACTTGCGGAAGTTAAAAACATGCATCATGGTCCAAGTCATGACTTGTGGAAGTAAAAAACATGTATTACTCAGATGCCAAGGTGAAATCATAAGGCAATACCTGAACAAAGTTGATTAGGGCCATAAATGACATGCGGACACATTGCAAGTCAGCTGATTCGTTTACATCTGCCCTGACTATGTCAGCAATTGAACGCATTAGGCTTTTAACGACATTTGGCGACAGAGCCACCTTTTGGGCTAGTAAAGTAACAATAATTAGAGCACCAGCCTATAAAGAAAATAAATAAGATATTGTTCCATCAACCAACTAGAAGCACAAGAAATAAAATCTGCCAAATTATGGTCAGAAAAATAGCAAACATAAAAATTACACATTTGAACTTGACCTTCTGATTCGATCCTTTGGCACCAGGTTGAAGTCCAGAATTCAAATATGGAAGAATCCTCTTCACAACATCACTATCAATAGTCACTACTCTTAAAACCTCAAAAATGACTGCTGTGCAGAACCCAGTCACAACTTTTGATGGGTGAATCTTCTTCATGGGTGTAGCCTTAAAAAATATAAAAACCTTCAGGCAATCAGGATAGGAAAAAGGAAAACAGAAGAAAACGCTGCTAATAATAAACTCTTACATAATTACATATAGCTTCCAAAACCCCCATATCTCGGATACACTGTTGTACAATGACAAGCCTGGGCAGTGGAGCACCTGATGTTTTAACTCCATCGAGAAATTTCCATCTGCTGTTTCTGCACCACCAACATAAATCAAGTAGAAATTAGATCGCATGCTCAAGTGTTGTGTGTGACAAATTTAGTTCAGAGGCATGATCGTGTTATCAATTAGCAAAATTTCAATGAAAGAAACAGTATCCAAAGAAGCAAGAACCAAAATTTACAATATCCAAACAAAAGAAATTTCTGGTACTAATGAACTCAGAAAAGAAAAAGACTTACCCTGCATTAATTAATTGCGCTATTTGAACAAACAAGTGAGTCTCATGATATGGCAATGCACATAGAATTAGCTCCTCCGTATTGTATAAATGAACCCTACAACCACCAAAAGCCAACCTTTGACTATCAAAAAGTTATAAACGATTCTGAACAAGCAAGTAGGTGAAATTTATCATGGTCACCAACAAAATAAGGGGGAAAAGTACATACTTGTATCTACGGATTAAATACTCCAGCGTGTTCACAGCAGAACTCAATTCCAAATACCCTGATAGTAACCATAAATACGAGCTAATTGATGCATTAATTCCATCATTATCCTCAATCCTCAACAATTCCCTGTCAAGCTCCTTACTCTTGTAACTAAACAAATCATTCCTGTAGTTCCTAAACCTCTCTTCCTTATCTATTAAAACCTCCAAACCTAGTAATAAATAAACAAATATTAGAAAAAAATAAACAGCTAGAAGTTTTTCAATTAAGAAATTTGAGATGCTAATACCAGATAGGGCAATGTTGAGGATAGCGTCAAGGTCGATATCAGCGGCCTCTTTGGGGTCGAATATGAGTGAGGGGCGAGTGAACGGCTTTTTAAGGGGTTCAGAATCAGTGTGCACGTTGGAGAGAGATTTCAGAGCCTGTAGCTGTGCTGAAATAGAGTTTCCTGCCATTTTTTCAAGAACTAAGTAAGAGCAGGGGCAGACCCAGGATATTTTTCCAGAGCAGGCGGATCCAGAAAATTTTTCCAATACTGAAACCGTAGTTGCTGTGAAAAAGCTGCATAAGATGGCTACAGAAGGTTAGGATTGAGGAAGAATTTAAAGCGGAAGTAACCTCAATTAGCAGGACTAATCACAAAAATCTAGTTCAATTCATGAGCAATGGCTCTCTCGCAAACTTTCTGTTTGAAAACTCAAGGCCCAACTGGTACAAAAGACTGCAGATTGCATTTGCAACAATTTGCTTGGTTTCAAAATTTTCCCCAAACAGGCACAGCCCCTGCTCCAATATCATAAATCCACCAACTGGGTTTCAAATTTTCCCTAACCGGCACCAGGCAACAACAGCAAGAACATACTCCATAGAATTCATACAAGGCAAATAAAAACATTACCCTCATAGTCCCTAACCTGGAAAACCACACCCCCGCCAGTTGCAACATTACAGAAGCCATTTAGTTGGGGTTATTCACTTCCTATTTCCTCCCCTATAAATAACTAATAAGCGAGGTAGTTACCCAACAATACCCATTGCATATACTCTACACTCTACAGCCAATAGCACTATAGCAGATGCCAGATGAATACCAATTGAAATTATAGAAAACTCACCTACCAGATGAACGCTGGATGCAGGGCGCCTGGGCCTGGTTCTGTGGTTCAGGGACGTGCGAGTCTGCGACGGTGAGCGGTGCGTGGATGCAGTGGCCGGCGTGGATGCAGGGGCTGAGGCAGTGGCGGATTCTATGTTGATGGGAGTTCTGGAATAATGTAATAATGTAATGGGAGCTAATTTGCAGGCTTGTATCATACATTTTGGGCCAAATAATCGGCCCACTTGTCTTTTCTTTTCTTTTTTTTTTTGAAAAAATTCATAAATCCTACTTTATCTTTACACTATTTCAAAAATAACAAAGCATATTTCACATTTCAAAAATAAGATTTTTGACCTATACATACACATATATTTATAAATTTATTTATTTATATATATAAATATATATAAAAAAAAAATATATATATATATATATAATTAACCCACCCACCTCCACTATCCCGCGGTTCCAACGACCATCCGGCAACCGTTCCGGAGACAACTCCAATTTCGGCGACTACTTCGACGAGCGTTCCGATTCCGACAATCATTCTGGCGACTGCTCCGATTCTAGTGAATATTTCGGTGATCGTTCTGCCGTCAATTTATTCCGACGACTGCTCCGATTTCGACAATTGTTCCAACTTCGACGAATATTCCGATGACAACCCAGGTCACAACCCATAAGTCACAAGTCACATCCCAAGTCACAACGTATGATTTTTTGTTTATAATAAGTGATAACATGATAATGCTCATGTCTCACATTTTTCACATGTCACATAATATTTTTGCACATGACTCATGTTTTTGTTGATAGTCACAGGTTTATTTAAAATGACCACAGCACAGGTTACAAAATATTTTTGCACATTGTTCATGTTTTTGTTGATAGTCACAGCATAGGTCATAGAATATTTTACACATGATTGAGGTCACAACACATGTCTCATGTCACAGTATAGGTCAAAACACATGACTCAAGTCACATCATAGGTCACAGCACATGGCTCAAGTTACAGCATTTGTCACAGAGACTATACAACACCACCTCACCACCACCACCGTCTTTCATGCCCTAACCCTACTCCACAACTGGCAAATCACCATAACCACCCCCGCCAACACAACCGCCACCAACAAAATCACTGCACAACCACAAGCGTCACCATCGCCAATAGCATCTCCACCACTTCGTCACTGCCTCCACTAGCGGCGCTACCATCATCGCCGCATCTTCACCACCATCATGTGTAGCACGACCACACCGGTCGCAAGCGCACACATCCAACCATCACACAACAACACCGCAACGATGGCACAGAAACACCACAACCATTGCAAAGAAAGAAAACACTGCTCGCAACCAGAAACACACACACACACACCCAACCATCGCAAACACCGGAACCAACAGCCAACACCACACCTCACAGTAAACCTACCACCACACCCACCGTCGCCGCACCAAGACCACTGTATCTGCAACGTGACCGTCTTCGCAATGGACGTAGCGAAGGGCGAAGCAACTTCAAATTGCCGCAGCGATGCTCACATCGAGCGAGGTTGCTGTAGCGACGGTGGTGGCCGTCTTCGCAATGGTTGCAGCGATCATTTGTGGCAGCAATCAGAAAAACACTTAAACCTTGAAATCACCACAGCAATCAGAAAAACACTCCAGATTGGAAACACCGCACCCGACCATGCTACCACACCCAAACCATCGCACAGATCACGACGCTACCCAAACCACCGCACACCTTATCAAAGAAAAAAATGGAACCACCGCACCAAACGCGACGCAGCAGCGTCGGAAAGCCTTGCAAGGACGGCCTTGTGGTTCTTCGAAGACGGCGCCGCCACCAACACCAACCAACCACCATGACCCCACCACCCCTTCCACGTCGTCGAGAAAGAATACAGAGAGAGGGAATGAATTGACTGGGACGAGAAATGAAGAATCAAAGATTTAAAATCAGTAGGGTGGGCGGGTGGGAGGGGTAGGGTGTATATAAATTAATTAGGTTTTGTTTGAAAATTATATATATTTAATTAAATATAAAAAAATTGTATCTCTATATAAAATATCTTATTTTTGAAAAAATAAACACCATATGTGATTTTAGAATCTGGGTCTTGAAAGGTAGGATTTAGTATAATTTCCACTTCTTTTTTTAAAAAAAAGGCCCAACTAAAGAAAAATCTGAAAAAAGGCCCAAGAACACTATCTTCTTCCCCGTTTTGCTTCTTCCATGCAACTTCACCATGTCTGCAACTGAGCTCGGGCGGCCACTCAAGTAAATTTCGATGGATCCAGCACGAGCGGTCGCCAAATAACCAGTATAGTGTCGATGCAACTGTATATCTCCTTCATTACTTTATAATCCCTAATAAGTTGTGTTTCAGTGTGTTTCGATTCTTTATACTAAAATCAGGAACTGGATAAAACCCATTCAATTCTTGTCTTTAATAACTAGACCAGTCCAATTATGGGTGGAATCGTACTGGACCGACTGATTTTGTTCAATTCTTGTTAGGTCAGTTTTTAGAAAATAATTAAGTTTGGAATTTCAACAGATTGTTCACATGTAATATTTTGGGCTCAAACCATGCTAGAGAGACTCCAAAATTAGTTCAAACTATAAATATTTAGGATTAATCATTATTTTCTAAACTCTGGGTTGCACTCTCTTATGTGTGAAAAATCTAGCCATACATTGAAAAAGGTATTGTTAAAATCAAAGCACCAAAAGTTGTCAATTCAACTACCTGTGAATCAATATATCAACTTTTACGTACATGTAACATAATCCATAAATTTAAGAGCACATGCTACCCCCCCAACCACAACACAAAGCCTAAGAACGCCACGTAGTTGGATAAAAACCGATTCAGGTTGACACAATTTGTTTCCATACCCAAATAAATTGATGCTCATAGAATTGAATTTGAAATCATAATAAATTTGTTTGCATGTCCAAAAAAGTTGATTAGTGTTGAGTAAAAGGCTACACAATATAACACACAAATTATCCAAGAATAATAAATAATCTTTTTATCTCGTGTTTGAGTAATTAATAAAAAGTAGAATAGAAAACTTATAATTGGTTCAAAGGAAATTACACATAAAAACCTCGACAATATCTAAGAAATCAAATTGAACTCAATAAATTGGAGCTAACATTCTTCTCTAGTTCAATTAGAGGAGACAATCAACATCTAAATTCGTCACAAATACAACGGATAACAAGACTATCAACAATTTACCCAAAAATTAAGAGGATCGAGAAGTCCAAGTTTTTTCTCTCGATTGATTACATCAACACCAAACATCGGTGCCTTTGCTGCGCTCATCTACTGCATTGGTGTACACGAACCAGCATTATCTATCTCTACAATCTCAAAAAATAGTTGTTGTACCAGCCAACACATGACCAGTCTCATTTCTTCTTAAGTTTGTCTCGCTAATCAACTATGCTTACTTAAAGGAGTAAACCCATATCACAAGTTCATATCGAACAAATAAACTTACTAGAGAACCTCCTAAGTATGGCTGAGTAAACATTCGCTTTGAGCTAAGTTCAGATAAAAGTTTTTGATTGGTCATTTGTATTGAATGGTGTCTTGACAAAATCAAAATTATCGACCTTGGTCAATTCTTAATCTACCAACACGGAACATCCTTTGCTGGAACAAATTCTTTGCAAATAAAAAAAGATTAATTACTAGGTAATTCCATACTAAAGCTTATAATACAGGTAGGGAAATTATGTGCATAGAGGATTTATCAGATGAATCACTTTCATCTGTTTTCCTTGAATTTTCATCAGCATAATCAGGCACTAACCCATCGCATTATCTCTCCTGCAGCTTTCTTGTAGATTTCTTCCACTGGGAAATGCTCAGATGGTCCATTTGCCTAGCACAAAAATAAGAATAATTAATTAATGGAAAATGTTCTTGAAATACATTAATTATTAACTCTAAGAATGTACAAAATTCAAATCGAAACAGCTTACTTTTATCTTCTTCTTAAATGTAAAATGCAAGTATGAATATTTTCTGTGAGTTATTATTATATAAGCAACTCAATGGTAATGGCACGGGAAATTTGTTGAAGTATATATCTAGATTGGATAAATTTGTGTATTTAATCCATCTTCAACATGACTCCTCGCATGCGGTCGAGTTCGTTTGGTGAGACATGAACTCAGCATATCTTGTCCTGTCTTCGATGCACATATCATGTTGATTGAAACCTAACCATGGTTAAATAGAGCTTAATCGCTATTTTCCTAATCACCAGCTATAGTCAGCTAAAAAGCTTCACCAGACTCGCGTTTTCCACTAATGAACAAAAACCCTAGTACTGAAACCACCAAAAAGGGTCATCAAATTCACACACAGTCACACAGTGTGTGTTCTATGTGTGTTGAGGGATATTAAAACGATGGACTTACATGGGTGTGAATCATGTACATACTTCTGCATTGATTAGACGAAACTAGGGCTGAAACCACCTGCAATCTGTACTTCTCCAAAACATAGCAAATGGCAGTGAACATCCCTGGTTTTTTGGCAGCACAAATGCTGATATGAGCATNCAACATTTGGAGAAGTATATGTCTGAAAATTTGTTGCATTTGGAAATTTAGGAACCGGAGGAATAGCGATAGCAGTGGAGGTACTTACACCTTGTTCGGCTAAAAATGCCTCCCTTGATTCCATTGCCAGTTTCGGGGCGAAAATGGACGGGTCAAAACTGGTGGAAGTCATCCCTTGGATCCTGTCAAGTTTCTTTTTCTGCAGTTTCTCAAGTGTTTCCTGCAGTGATCTGATGTAGGTCACTGCTTCATCAACAATGGTGGACTTGTCAGCCTGCATATATTTCAAGGGATAAAATGTAATTGATTAGTCACAAATGTATACTTACTAGAGATGAATTATTTATGGGACATGGACTAAAAGTTAACCAAAAATAAGTGTTTTTTGTAATTAAATCAGAAAAATAACTACAATTTTTTACTAGTTCGATCATGTTGCAATTAAGATTAAAATTTAAAATGGTATCTTAAGTGTAATTGAGAAACATAAAGAGTACTTTAAAGGGGAAAAATCATTAAAATCTTTACTTATATACAGTTATAATGTCATTATGACAGCATCCTTAAAATTTATAAAAGAAAAGCTCAAAATCTTTATAGAAGAAATCTAAAGTTGGGTTCTTGATTTTAACAAATAACCAGGTTTGATCTGAAAATTGCTTGAATCAGAAGATTTTCTTTTGAAACCTACTGTATATAGAGACAAGCCAAGAAACCATAGGTCAGTAAAAGAAGGAATATTAAAACTGAAAAGTGTCCTCTTGTTAAGTTTTCAGGGACAGAAAAGCTACTTTTTCAGAGAAAGAAAAGATAATTTTTCTGCAAATCTCTCTCTCTCTCTCTCTCTCTCTACAGACACACAGATATATGTGTGTGTAACTTTGTATATGGGATACCCTAGCTTCAACAAGGACGCCACATATACATACATATATATATGAACTTTTTCTCTATTTGGAAAATTTAATGAACTTACCTTAGCAGGAATTTGAGGTAGCAATGAATGGAGGCAGTCAAACATGTCCCTCATCTTCTTCCTCCTCTCTCTCTCCGACAAAATATGCATTTCATGATCAGATTCGCCGCCAACTTTCTCTGCCTTACCTTTATCAGCACCGGCTGCAGCCTTCCTTTTCCTCCCAGCGGCGGCTGGCGGCTTTGGCGGTGACGGTGCCATTGGAGTTGGCACTTGAACATCTTTTGCCACCTCATCCTCCGGCTCCGGGCTATTTATATCGATGAAATCCATCATCCTCCTATCCAAATGTTCTTTAGCAATTCCTTCTGTGTTACCTGGAAATGGAAAATCCCATAAATCATCATCCCATAAGAATCTCTCATTTCCATTTCCTCCTTCAGACATGACTAGGTTGATCAAAAAAGAAAGAAAGTAAATTAGAAACTAATTTACTACTGAGTTTTTGTGAGTAGGCGCCTGATAGTATAAATAGAGGAAGAGGAGTGGTGAGGTGTGATAGGGATGGGGATAGGGGGTGGGGTGCTACACAGGAAGGAGGAAGAAATGTGGGGGTTACAAAGGTAAGGTTGGTGAACATTGTTTACTTGTTTAGTGAAGGAAACAAATTTACATATTTGGGCTCAAGTGGACATGGATTACAGGTTCTCAGTACTTACCATATTCAAGTATTTCAAAAAATTAAAACAAATATCGAGATAATTGAGTTATTACACGTGTTGATAATTACCGTTGTTTTAAATGCAGTCGACATCTTTGTTACTTTTTCTGTCATAATTTGATGATGCATCAATCTAACACCGTGTTCTTATCTCGTGATTGCGCTAACGGTCTCATCATTGAGGAGCTAAACACGAGCATTATATTTAAATGTAATGATTCGACGTAATACAAGGATTATGACTCTATATGTGAAAATTCCAAAAAATTAATGTTAGTGTAACATTTAGAAAAAGTAGAAATATAACCTTTTTTGTTGCATTTAAATCCCTATACTTGTACTTCATAGCAGTTAGCCCCGATTTGGAGGGGATTAAAACCAGATTTTTAGTATATTTTGATTTAAATTAATGAAGTATGTGATTGAAAAGTTGTGAGACCCATAAAATATGAAGTTAAAACTAATTATTGACTTTAATTTAAATTAAAATCTAGATTTTAATTCCTATCGAACATGGGCTTAGTATTGAGTCATGACAGAAATTGTCTATTTGATAGTCAAAATAAGAAAATCCTTAATGTTTTCATTTTGTTTTTCCGTTGTTTTTTAGAATACGGCAAAAGACAAAAGTGTAAAAATCGATCGTTAAATATTACTCCCACATATTCAATACATATATTTTTTTTTATATATTTTTGAGAAGTAAAATAAACAAACACTTCATACCTCAGCCCCAATCCTTACTATTTTTCAATGAGCAAATGGATCGTTCCCATCCAGCAAAGACTTCGAAAATGAAAGATCGAGAATTCATTTGCACAACTCAGATAGGTTAGGGACCTCGATTATAACTTCCCTCGAATAATTCGGATGCGATGATATATTAGGCAGCAATAAAATATTTTACTCGTAAATTCAACTTTTTATTTACGTATTTTTAAAAAATTCATTATTTAAGAATTTATTTTCATTGAATAACAGTAGATGAACTGGGTCTGAAATGCTGGGGGTATTGCTGTCTTTGGCGTGACGTTTTCTGAATTTCTGATGGAAATTGTCTGATCTGGAAACTTTTTTGATTAATTTAGCTCTTTATGAGTAATGCTTGCGTTTCAGTAATGATGATAAAATGTCCATTTGTGGGTTTTCGAACTTCTTCAACTACAGCTGAACATGGCCCACAACAACCCCATAGTATGCTCATTACGATTTACGTAGCTTACATGCAAGAAAAATGGCCCCACCTAC
>CAIGRO010034708.1:0-16490 GCA_903798355.1 Fraxinus baroniana | reverse complement strand
CGCCCGGCTCGTGCTCGCTGAGCGGCTACGAGCTCGAGCGGCCCGTGGATCGCTACAGTACGAGCCGAGCGGGCGAGCCGACGAGCTACTCGGCTCGATTGCCACCTCTAGAAATTTCGTAATTGACTCACCAGTCACCATGTTAAAAAGAAAAATTCATTAAACTTCTGAAGTCGAACAATGAATGAAATTTTAAATGGACCAGAAGTATACTATTGCAACTCTATCGATAATTTTGTAATGTTTGGACGATATATTATTGCTTTTAACATAAATGAAATGAATCTAATTTTTCTTAATTAAATTCAATTGGCAGAGTTTTTTTTTTTAAACCCTGTTTGGCCCTTATTATTTGATATTATAATTTTTGGAATATATTTTTTTAGAGAATATGCAGTTAAAAAAGGAAAAAAAAAGTTTCGACGTGTAATATTATTTTATTGGAAAATATTTGATTGAAAAGAAAAGATAATGTAATATAATTTTAATGGGACCAAACGGGGTGCATACTATGCTAGTAAATTCATAATTCTTAAAGACTTCACTCTAAGCTATGTAAAAAATCACAGTTTTTAAGTAAAGATATTTTATTTTACTTCTCATAATAGTTTACAGCGTCTTATATTTTTAAATTGATATAGATTTTCAATATCTTTGAATTCTTCAAGGTCGATTGCCTGTTTTATGATTACAAATTATTCCATTAAATCAGCCAAAGCTGGCGGCCATTAATTCCACCTTATTTTTCCAATCAGCCAAAGCTGGCGGCCATCAATTCCACCTCATTCTTCCAGTCAACTTGAGCCTATTGCATTTATTTACTATATTTAAGTATCATACAAATGGCCACATGGATCATTCTGTGCTTACAGCGGTTGCCAGGTTGGAGCAAAATGCTATCAATCAACTCTTAGTCAACCATCCGGAAAAGAAAAGAAAAAGCCTGTCGCAGACCTAGACAAGCAAGTTCGGCACAACCCGGCAAACTTCGTGAGCTGGGTCAAATGTGGGCGACATCAGATTCTTGAACAAGAATTACAGACAATGTAAACTTATATGATTGAAGATTATACGAGTTCAAACGTTTTACAACCAGGAATAAACACTCACAAACCAGTGAACCACAAATACAGCTACATTTAGTATTTAATATATTATATATAATCAAACTAACAGAAGACCTAATAGCTAAACCCATATGTATACAGGAGAGACTTTACATGCATAGTTTACCTCACAGCCTGACCTTGTATATCTTCAGTAGGTCGCACCGAGTTGGTGACATTACCGCCAACTCTAAGGTTACAAAGCAACGCATCACGACCAGTCAGAACGATTTGGAAGAAACTATCTACTTCCTTTGCGAGCAGATCTAATCCTAGTGAACATTTCTCCGTCTGAATTCTTAAATCAGAAGTTGAGTACAGCACCACTTCAGCTTCAACAGGGTCCAATCCATCTTGTACAATCGGGTACAACTTCTTGACAGTTGTATCAACAGCTTCAAGCTCTTTCAACACTGTGACCCTTCCACTGGAATAAATGTTTCTTATCTCATTATTTACGAAAGCCCATAGATCAGTAAAAGCTTCTGCCCATGAGAAAGTCTCTGGAACATGTAGGTCCATCAAATTCTTCATAGAACCCGAGAATGCAGCAGTAAATATGCTGCATATAAAAAGAGTTACCACCTTAACACCGTACATAGCTCGCATCAAAACCTTTCCCTTTGCAGAGTTCTTAATTTTAGGCAGATCTATGGTTTCAGCAAGACTATCCATGATGGCAAAACAGTTCTCGAGTCTTGGGTTCTTTGAACTAATATGCTGCCTCCATCCATCAAGTGATGATTGTGCTCGCATAAACTGCTTTGAGGCTCCCTCCAAGTTATGCAAGACGCATTGAAGAAAAAGGTGGCTTTGGTTGAGACGAGAGATCTCGGAGCTGAAAGCAATGCAGATATCCAGCAGCTTCACACTATTGTCCAAGTACACATCAATCCATTTATCGTCCCAATCGCAGACAGGGAGTTCAAGCGCGGTTATAAGGGTTTTTATGTCGGTATGAATGGCACAAAGTGACTCCATTGCATATCTCATCCATGATAAACGTAGGACATCTTCCCTGTCAACTGGCTTAAGCTTTTTAAGCCTCTCTGCCAGTGTCACCTCAAAAGTTTTCAACAGATCAAGAAGCTTTGGGGACAGGTTTGAGCCCTTGTATATCATTCGGAAGGGATTTCCAAATGAGAGGAAAGGTCTTTGTGGATCTTGTGAACGACTCATTTAAATATACAAACTGAAGAAATAACAGCAAGAGAAAATACATGAGATAATAAAAAAGAATACCCATATACCGATGGGGGGGAAGATCCCCTCAACAGAATGTACATAGCAGTCAATTAGGGGGATACATGGCAGTAAAGAGAAATAAAATACCACTGAGAGAGAATGTTTCAAGTATTACAATCAATAATTAATGCAAGCAGAAATTCATCAATCCTCATTGTAATAATGTTTTGTAAGCTTAAAAAACAAAGTAGTTTTCAGGACAACAGGGGCTCAATTATGTCCTGCAACCAGTATTGTGTGCATGAAATCTTCACAACTCCACAATTTCATACAATCGCGCACACATTAAACTTCATTCCTCTTATCCCATACTCAAACCCAAACTCAAATTTTTACTTCTCCTCTTCCAAATTTCAACTCAAAAAATCACTTCTTTCATACACAAATCAAACCATATAAATTACAACTCATGGGCATCTCAATTTCATCAAAGATTTTCACAAAGGATTTGCACAGTTTTGGGAAGCACACCATTCACCAAAAATATAAATAAATAAATAAAAAGGAAAGCTAAGGTAACTCAACTTTGAGGTTGTAAGTTTGACACATTCTCATTACTTCTTCAATTTTGGGTTATTGGTGGAAATATGTGGAAGTTTATTGCTTGTGGCTTGATTTGGGAAGAAGGAAAATTTTGATGTTGAATGGTGAATGTTTACATTAGTGCCTACAAATAAAAGTCCTAGGTGAAGCTCCTAACCTTCTTGGTGGTATTTGAGAGCAAAATAGAGTATTTTATCATCGTGGGTTGAAACACTCGTCACTACTTGATGTTGGTAAACTCCTATCGAGTAGCAATTTGAGTGAAATGACCAAGGAGTGCGAGATACTAAATTATAATATTCAGTGTCGCTTAACGATTGATGTTGGTAAGGTTATTCACAGTAGCATTTTGCATACTTTCAAGGGGATGGTCAATCCTCCGTCGTCGTCAGTGTTATGTTGAGGTGGTTTTGGGCTTGTTGTGTGATCAGACAGTAATGGAGGTTGAATTTGTTGAATTCGTTTTGATAATGGATTGCTCATGCATAGTATTTAGCATCAAATTCATCTGCAATTGTATCACGTGAAGTTGAGCAACGAGGTCAATGCTTGTATAACTTACGAGGGTCGACGTGAAAGGGATGGTCGATCCTCCATGCACGAGACGGTGCGCTAGTAGATTCTCGTCTGCTTATGAACTTCCATGTTCTATGCCAGGTGACAGATGGTTTGGGATGCACCACCTCTTCCGATGGGTGCGTCACAACATCGCCTTTTTGACATAAGTCATAAATTAAGGCCGAGTGCCCAAGACCACCAGTGGTAGACCCTTTGAAACTATGCATGATGCTATTGTGAATAATTTTACGAACATCATGAATAGCATAATTTAGTATCGCACGCTTCTAGTCACTTCACTCAAATTGCTGCTCGGTAGGAATTTGGCATATATGAAGTGATGTCAAACCTTACGCTCCACATCATACCCGAAGAAGGAAATTGATCACAACGGGCTCTGACCATTTCCAAGTAGTACCAAGTTTAGCTTAAACTAAGTATTTCTTCGAGTTCAACGCCCTCTTCATGAAACTTAGAATAATCATATTTATCCACATTTGGAAGATTATAGAACTTATTGATTGAAGTTCTATCAAAGGCAATCCATTCACCCCTCACAAACTTCCTGAAGTCTCTGTGTTCTCTAGCATCAGCATAAAATTCCCTTACCACTGACATCAGCGCAGCTCTTGGTTGTTTTGCAAATAACCACCACCCCTTTTGTTATAATGAATTTGTTTCTATCAAAGGACGCCAAAAGAAAAGGCCGTGTTTCTTGCTTGTTTTGTATATTCAACCAATTTAAATCACAATCAAAACACTCAATGCAAATTCAACCCACAATTTCAAAGTAGTACAAATAGACGACCAAAATCTACCAAAAAAAGTGCACTTTCACATAGGCATTTTCACAAATATCGTAATATAGTGATAAGTGCTTAAACCCACAATGATAAGATAGTCTATTTTGCTCTCAAATACCACTAAAAGGGTAGGAATTTCACCTAGAACTTTTATCAAACACTTGAACTAATGTCAACCTTCCCATTCAACATCAAAATTTCCCCACATCTTCCCAAATCAAGCCACAAACAATAAACTTCCATAGATTTCCACCAATAACCCAAAATTGAAGAAATAATGAGAATATATAAAGATTACGACCTCAAAGTAAAGTTACCTTAGCTTTCACTTTTTGTGAATAATGTGCTTTCAAAACCTTGCAAATCCTTTGTGAAAATCATTGATGAAATTGAGATGCCCACAAGTTATAATGGATATGGTTTGTGTACAAGGAAAGTGATTTTTCGAGTTGAATTTTGGAAGAGGAAAAGTAAAATTTCGAGTTAGGGTTTGAGTGTGGGACGAGAGGAATGAGGTTTAATGTGTGTGATTGTATGAAATTGTGGAGTTGCATGAAGATTTAAAGTTTTTATGTGAAGCTTTGAATGATAAAGAGGAAGATTACCCCTTTGATTGAAGGTTGTTAGGAAAAAGAACCTTGTGTCTTCCACTCACAAAGTGAATCCAGGAGGCAAGGGGAAGACATGAAATCCATTCATTCATTGAGTCAAGTGTACACCGACCTTCATTGGGAAAGGCAGAAATGGTGCTACTCATTCTCGACATGTGCTTACACGGAGGACTCCTCTTCGGGAACATGCCCTCGGGGAAGCCACCGCACATACAATGGAATGTGTAGCCCACCTAATTATATTTCACAACATCCAAAAAACCCATGTCAAAGATTTTGTGGCTGGGGATGCAGTAACCTGAGTTCTGACAAAACAATACAGCCACAATTTTCAAAGAGGGTTTTTCAAATCAAATCAAATCGAAATAAAATAATTAATGAGGACAGATATCACCTCCAGACCTTTTTAACTCTATCCACACTGCTGGTCAGATTAGAAGGGTGTAAACAATTATACATCAGCATATTACTACAATACCAAGATTCAGCGAACATATGAGAACGAGATATAATGTTTGATTTCCCACAATGTTTAAGAAAGGTCAAAAACTTCGAGTATGAAACTTTCACTGTGAGTAAAAGTGAAATAGCAGAGGAATTGTATTTCCTTCTGATCCTCTTTGCTTTAATTAAAAAAAAAAAAAAACCAATAATTCTCATTCAAGATTACAACTTTCTACAAAAATTATTATTCCTATACAAAATCAATCTACAAAATCAAGAAAGTAAATGCCAACAAGCTAAAAATTAGTTGAATCTGAAAAATAAACAAAATTAAATCATAATCCACCTAAAATACTCACCGAAATGATCAGATCTCCACCGATTTAAAGAGTCAACGCCCAAAATTTCCCCCAAATTTCAAAGTTGAACTCTATGATAAATCATACATCTCTAATTCCTAATCCTAATTATAACAGTTAAACCAAGAGCCGCCTAAAATACTGACGGAACTGGTCGGGTCGTCACCGATTCGAACAGCCAACGCCCAAAATCTCCCAGAATGTCACAACTGAACTCTAGATTAAAATTCAGTCATATATCTAATTCCCAATGCTAATTATAATTGAACAAAATTCGAACTCGAGTATGCAGACAGGTATACATATATTAATCTTCTGTAGTGAGAGAGAGAGAGATTTTTACCTGGAAGAAAGAACACCAAAAGTCGAAAAAAGCTTATGAGAAGATTCGTGAATATCCTGGAAATGGTGTGTATGAGGCTGCTGCTAGAAGAGGAAGAGGGTGGAAATATGGCGACTGAATTGGACACGTGTTCGAATATGATTGGTTTATAAATTGGACGTTGAGATTTTTTTAATTTTGTTTTTTAATTTTTGAAATTTAATAGGATAATAGTCGGCGGAATTGGATCGTTCCAAGATTATGAGGTATAGTCGTATAGAGGCTTGTTTGGATGGGAAAAAATGGGAGCCAAACAATGTCTATACCAAATATTTATTCATTGTATAATCTAATCTACCCTCTTTGATCAGTTGATGTACATTATTGAGTTGAGAATGTATTTTAAATGGTGATTTGATGAAAAATGTGTGATTAAAAAATAAGAAATTTTTTTGAATTTACGTGCAATATTATTTTATTGAAAATTGATTTTAGTAAGAATGTGGAACATAGTACTAAATTAGAATTTCCCTATAAATTAGGAAATAGATGGGCTAGGGTAAAGTATTTTCTCAGTTGGACCAAATTTAGAAGGTTAACGTTATTTATCTCCATTGGAAATTATTCAACACATTTTTGTACTGAAACATCAAAAGAAATTATAGCTAGCTCGATTGAGAGTGTTTTGACCTCTAAATTGAGTTCTCAGATAATCAAATCTCCAAAAACATAAATACCAATATTAAGGGCGTGTTCGGTAGAGATTAAAATCAGATTAAAATTGAAAAACTAGCCTTTATTGTTGACTTTTATTAGACGAGTGAAACCAATAACGACCATATTTTCAATTTTAATTGAATTTTAAACTGTACCGAATAGGGCCTAAATTAGCAAGGAATAAAGACATGACCCTCGTACTCTTTTAAGAGGTGTTTGATGCACATTATTGATGGAATAATGTATTTTAAACAGTGATGTTATGCAAAATATATGATTAAAAAATAAAGGAAAGTTTTAATTGTAATGAAAAATATTATTTTATTAAAGAATGTGTGTTTGAAAATAAATTTTAGACCACAAAGATTTCATATAACAGATTGGTTCATGTGGGTTTCTTTCAAATTCGAAGGTCGGGTCATGAGTCTCTGTTTCACCAATATCACCACCTACATTTTTCTTCCATTGGACAATAGTTTTCAGTATTCTACATACAATGCAAGACTTCTTTTTCTTCATCTCCTGCTATTTGATTTATCATCGTGTTCAATTTTCAAACATACCTGAATTCAGTTTTGGTCTCTTAATTTCACATTGGCCAGTAGAAAGAAATGAAATGGTCGTCTTCTCAAGTTGCAGCATGCACCCGCTCGACCAAGGGAGCTGCCTAAGCTTCACATTGGCCTTGCTGACGCTTGAAGCATGTCCTTACCATCTAATCACGCTTCAAACTTTCTCAAACACTATCAATAACTTATCAAGTCGAGGTAAGCCAAACACTAGCCCAACCCCCAAATCAGGTCTAGGTGGAGGCCTAAACATCCCACCTAAACTCCGACGTGTTTTCAATTAAGAAGAAAAGGAAAAATAATGAATACACGAAGGGAATTCTAATGTGATTGTGACACAGAGGTCAGTCTTTTTGGGTGCTAATCAGTGATGCAAGAACCAGAAACCCAAAAAGATTCTTAGCACGCCTTCACATATCGATCAAACAATAGTTTCTCAATATGTAAAACAGGGAATGATTTATTTGTTTTTTTTAATCAACCGAAAATCCACAATAAAACCCGTCGTGATTTCATACAGAACATAAAACTGTCTACTTATAGCCATTTTAATGTCAAACGGGTTTATAAACAGTCTTTAACACAGGTAAATTTGTTTCATTGTGCTATTTCTTTACCCTTCAAACTTATCCCTTTAACTAGGATACGATTTTTTACACGACGAAACAGAAAATTGTAAACAGGACATGACATCAAATAACAAACTACAGATAAAATTCTCATTATTACAGTGGTCCAGTACGAACTGCAAAATCACTAAATCATACTCATTTTCGGTGTGCCCAAAGTCCTCAATCAATCTGCCTTTTTATCAGGTTCATCAATTGCAGCTAATCTTTCGACCAGAGGAGGATGAGAATAGTGATATGCAGAATACCAGGGATCGGTATTCATGGCTGAAAGGTTCTCTTCCTGTCGAACAACCAAAGAGTTGGTAAATGTAGCAATTTGGAGATGAGCATCTTTTGCTAAACTTAATTTTAAGAAAAAGATCCTTTTGACTAACTATTTTATTTCCCAAGTTTGGATGGCTTTTTTTCTCAATTTAGTTTTAAAAAAAAGTTTCTTATTTTGAAGTAACTTCTATCTTCATGTCAAAGAAAGTAACTTATTTATTTCTAACTTTGGTCAATAGAGAAAGCTAAAGAAGACCTCTATAAAAACCATAAACCACTTAAATATGGATAGCCTTAAGGCTCCGTTTGAGCCCCATTTTTTGAGAAAATAAATTTTGTAATAATCATTTTTTTAGAACGTGTGGTTAAATAGTAAGGAAAAATTTTGAATTTATGTGCAAAATTATTTTATTCGGAGTATGTGTAGTTTAAAACGAGTTTGGGAAAAAATAAGTTTTTAGAGAATTGAGCTCAAACGGAAGCTTTCGGCATGCTTGGTAAGGTTGATTGGACAATAATCACAATATAAAGAAAGAAAAAATGTTAAAACATCTTGCCATTTTATTGTTTACTACTGTCCTACCAAACAAGCAACATGTGTTCGGATCACCAGCTTTCACATGTTCATTGTAACTAGTGAATTTACACCATTATAATTGAATTTAGAAAACGAGATATACGGAGATGCCACAATAACCATTTTGAATAGCAAAAAAATAAAGAAGCAGAATATTCAATATTTCTAAACACATGGGGAAAGCAAAAAACAAATCACCTGTAGTTTCACGAGACCAGCGCGAAGTGCCGACCCATATCCAAGCTTCTTGGCAAAAGCATCAGCCTTTGAGAAACAAAAAAAGATGTGAAAATTGATTAGTAAGAATTTGATAATGGTCTAGTACAAAAAGATAAAAATCAGAAACTATGGTACTCATCAGAAGATTACCTGGAATTCAAATGCTCGGCTTACAAGATTAAGAACAAAGTTCACGAGATGTTGGAGAGGTATCACGGTGTGCTGCGAACGACATCAACAGGATTAACATACATAGTGATGAAAATTATTGCTTTCCTTACTCCATAAAGACATGAAAGTTCCATGACAACTATTACTACCAATAGTACTAATATATAATACATATTAATAGCAATAAAACAGTAATAATTTCGTAATATAGCATCATTTGAAACAATCAATTAATAATACTTGCTGCATCCACTGAAAACACCAGTCATAAAAACCAAATTATAGTCAAAACACCAGCATCGAAGATGTTATGTTCTAATGTACATATAGACATGTGCCACAGGTGTTTCACTGGACTTGCCAATTATTGCTTATTGCGGAAATGACAAGCTGCCCAAATGCTAAATCTAGTTCCTAGTAGGGCATTCAAGGAGAATAATAAGACTAGCCAATAGGTGTTCAACTTAACTTTTTTAGAAAAAGCTGAAAGTTTAACTATACCGTATTAATACCTGAAATAGGATAAGTCCAATTAGAACAGGTTGTGTATCAAACCCAAAACTCTGAAAGAGGTCTTTTGAGTTCCTTACAAGCGTGTACCCTCCAAACTGCAAAAATGTGAGGATCTGCATTTGGATAAGGACACGGTCAGAATTGAAAGTATAAATATCAGCCACATTTCCAATGAAAAGCTTTTATCCAATTTATTAAGCATAAGAATCCACGGTTATTCCAGAAACTTTAATTACTATTCCAACACTGTTGCTCACAACCAACTACTCTTTCCAGCACACCTAGCCTGGAGGGCTCAAACGGACCATCAGAAAGACTGGATATGATGAAATACTTCAATAAATAGCACAATAATATAAGTTCAGATTTTCAAAAGCCAGATAGTCTTGATATAAATAAGCACAACACGAGGCAGGTACTGAAGCTACAGTAATATTAGTGAAAAGTCCCTTAGTACATTAAATTGGGTATTTCCACTTGTACATCAAGTGGTTTACATAAGGGATTCCACCCCAGTGGGACCCACTGGAATAATAATTTTTTATTTGAGTGGACCCCACCCCCATGTGAGGGGGGGTGTAACCCCTGATGTAGACCATGATGTACCACTAACATTGCCCCATTAAATTTCATCTTATTTTTCTCATTTAAATTTTTTATAGTGCCACCAAATAATTTCAAAATATGATCGCGTTAGCAGTTCAACCGTGGTAACCAGCCTTTACAATCATCAACCTCACAACAGATCACTAAGTAGTCCAATTTACAAAAATTATATAAGTAAGAGCTCTTAACGATTCTAATTACCACCATCAAGTTATGTTCCAAAGGAAAGTAAAATTAAAAATTTCAGAGAATGTTCCAGGAACATGAAAAGCATTTTCACTCGTTGGATAATAATTAAGCCTCTTCCACCATTATCAATGTATTTACAGGATGAGATTTACTGATATGAAAAATAATAAATAAAGTTAAGATCAACAGATAAGGAAACAATTGGAAAATGTCATTCAAGTATATGATGTACCATTTTAACTAATAATATTGAACAGAAATTCAAACATACAAATCTAGCATCAGAACTTTACACCAAAAAAGTAACTATTAAGGACCTATAAAGATTTCCAATAAGACAAACAGACAACCATTTGAGTTCTCACACACTTTCCATAAAATATATAGCTGGACCATAATCGTTCAGAGTATACATGAAAAATGCAATATTTTTTAGCGCACAACGAGAACAGCAACAACATTTGGTTCACCACTCTACATACCCAAATAAGTAATTTTATTCTGCCTGCTAGAAATTGACTGACATACCTGAACTGCAATGAAGGAGTACATTGTATGATTAAGCTTCCAGTGACCCAGTTCATGTGCTATTACGGCAACAACTTCCTCATCTTTTTTGCACTGCATAACATCAGTCAATAAGTGATAGCAACAGAAGAATTGAAGATTTTTATTTTAATAAAAGAAGGAAAAAAAGAAAATCATGGGATTAAAAAGGATATTCCTTAAGCTATTTTTAAACAGGTAATATCTTCACCAATTTACTCAAGAAGCATAATAAAAGGAAATGAAGATCATATTTCCAAGTACAGAGCGACAGCGCTTCCATACCTGCTGAATCAATGTGTCATAAAGGACAATGCGCTTGTTGTTGAAAAATCCGTACATGTATGCCTAAGGAAATGCGGGATTTAGATAAGTCAGAAGCAATAGGTGCACGAGGAGAGCCAAATAGGAAACATTTCAAAAAGGCCAAAATTAAGAGGAAACAGATATTAAACATAATGCATCGACAGTGAGAAACAAGAAAAACCTTCTCCTCTTGAATAGGCCAAGAAACGTGGATATTGTCACAATTGTAAAGGTGAGTTCACTCAATTGAGATAGGGTCAGTTCCAGATCCATTTGATTCCTTCTTCAACAACCATATATCTCGATGTGTGACATCATAAATACTTACAGCAGTTCAGAATCATATCATATACTCAATAGCAGAGTACTAGATTTCAAATCTAATTTCAGGTCATCACGTGGAAGTGGAATTACTTGCCCTTGACTGCTAGAATCATACTCACCATGTACTCAGTAATAGCATACTACATCTCACCTCTTCATTTCAGGTCATCCTATCGCATGTTGACAACCTCTTCGTTGAACTGAATACAATTTTTTTAACACAAACAGAAAATATGCACCATAAAGAATAAATTTTACTTTTAGGACAAGTCCTAACGGCAACTAATAGCCCGTAGTCAAAATTGATTGCGGACAGTTCTTACTAATACAGAACACTAGTAAGAACAACAATAAATTGAGCTTTCTATTTTTATGGCTCACAATGTTTAGAACACTCTGCTTCAGGATCAATGACTTTAAAACAATTCATCAGATTCCTTGACAACCATGCAAGATATGGAACATGAGAGGTGCTCGTGGTGTTTATGTTGGCTTGTAGAAGAGGGGGTTGCTAATTCCATAGAGAACAATACAACATGTACAAAGTGGGGAAGATCCCCACGTGATATTGGGTTAAATGATAAGATCAATTAAATTGTGGATATGAGACCTAGATTATTGGCCTTACCATTTAATGCCACCTCACATGGGGATTCATCCACAGTTTGTACATATATCATTACTCTTCCATAAAACGGGGACAACTCATTCTAATTTAGAAAGAATATCAACTTTTACAAAAAAAAAAATGTAGCATTTTTTCTTTTATTTTATTCTTCATATATCTTGCATGGTTGAAGATATAATGTAAGGTGCAAGGCCATGGATCTAGAAGTCAATTGCTCTACATACGTGCAGACCATATAAAACAAAAGCCAAAAACCAATCTGCCCCCCATTAAAGTCTGGTGCTAATAGATGTAAGAAGACAAGTGCCACAGGTTTATAAGTTACAGCAATCAATGGGTTCTAAAACTATGTCATTCTTTTTAGTTTTCTTTCTTCCCTTTTTCTCCTGTGAGGTTTTTTTTTTGGGGTGGGGTGGGGTGGGGGGTTATCAACAAGCTTTGTTACTCATAACACCACAAACCAGAGGAAGGCTACAAGTATTGCAGATTCTACATTTATATGGAATAAGGCTTCTTTTGTTGGAGTCCAAAAATAAGTTAAAAAAAACTCTTGTTCAAAAGGTTAAAAAAGAGGAGGATAAAAGAAAGGGAAAAAAGCCACTCCTTTCAACACTTATTCGAAGTTAAGAAAAAATGATATACTTTACATGTCTATAAAAATTCAAACAAAACGCACCCATTAAAAGAAAGCTGGGAAACAATCACGATATACAAAGAAAAATCCTTACATTGCTATGGCTTGACCTTGTGGATCCATCAATAACAAACAGCTTCTTCAAGGGAAATTTGAGAGACGAAGAAAGATCCTCAATTTTGACCCTAAGCTCTCCATCTGGGAGCTATTTGTTGGCCCAAAAAAAAACTAATGAATAAATAAAAGAGCAATCCAAAAAGGTATCACAGATGATGAATAATACACAACTTTTCCACTTATTGGCTAGTTAAAATAGAATGCCAAATTTTTCCAAGTTAAAAATGATTAAATAACCCAACCTACCGGCGTGAATTTGTTGAAAAGTGGAGCAATCAAAATTGGGTAAACTGTCATCATGACAAGGGACAGAACAAGCATAAAACCCCACAGATATATGGCCAAGTAGGGACCTCCTTTCTGCAACCAAAAGACATTACCATTCACGTAAATGATTAATCTCTTTCTTTCTGTCAATAATTGCTGAAGTGATTATTCCCAGTCTATAAATGTTGAGAACTTTAACGAGAAAGAAATCAAAATATAAAATGTAATTAAAAATGTAGCAAAAATATCAAGTTGATGCATAAATAACTATTACCGTTAGCAGATTTATTACACAGAAAATGTACCTGTACTATTACAATTATGGCAGCTACAATAGGTGGACCAATCACCATAGCTAAGACAATCCCCTTTATCATGTCTCTAAAGAATAACCATATTGTTTGCTGTAAATTCAAGTTTCAAAGAAATAAGTTGATCATTAGGGAGATAGGATATAAAGAAACAACATGCCGGAAAAGTTCTCATAATACTAAAAATGGCACAAAGAGAGTAAATACCTTGTTGAAACCATGGCGAGCCTCAATTACAAAAGTTGAGTACAAAGAAAATGGCAAATCAGTTATCTGTGTAAGGATTTAAAACAACCGTCAATACCAGATGTTCATATACAGATACTTAAATCCATTGAATTGTGACAAATGCTTGTGTTCCTAGTATCCTAGATATCATGATGTCACAACTGTACATCCGGCAAGAAATTGCAAGTAATCTTATGCTATTGGCCATGATAGAGATCATAATTTACCTTCAGATAATGAGGCACAATATGTGATTTAAAAATTATATTGCCTCTCTATAGCACAAGAAGAAGTTCTAGTGATCTTATTTTTTAACCTGACGAATGCTCATGAAAGCATCCAGCTTCTGAAATGCTTCAGAGCCGTTTATAACTGAAGTACTAAACAGTGAACAAAACAATTGAAGTATGGAACACAATAATCAAATTTCGCAAAATTTGGAAAAGATAACATCAAGATTTATCAAGGCAAAAGCCGCAAAACCTCTTCCAAAAATTACAATGATTTAATGCTATTTTGAAGGATTCATCATTCTCAAGGCAAAGCAAATTCACAAAACACAAAGACAGACCATCTGATCCAGTAACTGTGACCAACCCCTGTAAATGAGAAAATTTTATAACTTTCTAAGCAAATAAGAAGACATGTATACGCACCTGTGACCATAACATAACGCCTGCTAAAAATGCAAGTGTGTGGAATATCTCATTTTCTGCATTGAGACCAAAATGTACCAAAAAGTCTCCTGACCTCTACAGTCAGAGAATAAAAGGAGAAGTCAACAGAGAGTTCTTAAACAGAGGAGCTCCAAGAAACACAGAAGCAGTTACCTTCCAAAACCAGGGCAATATCCCGAAGTAAAGAATTGCAGAGTCCATAAGTATCGTTACAAGCTCGTGAACAAAATGAAAATAGCTGAAGTTCAGAAATAAAAACCAATAACATAGAGACTTGTTGTTAGTTGAAAAATACATGCAGGAAAAAACCAGACCATACTTGAAAAACATTTCGAACAAAAAGTAGCAATAATCAACCTTTTATCAAGACTATAGGCACGAGACTTTTCAAACTTCTCTTGGCTAATTACTCCCATCAAAGGTTTTGGAAGAGTTGGTAACTTGAGAGCAGCATGTTGCCGCAAATCAAGGTAAGTCTCAAAAATATACACAAATATCATAAAGCCTGAAATGTTCCAAAGCCAAATTAGTGGCGGA
Organism: Fraxinus baroniana; assembly: GCA_903798355.1. Taxonomy (NCBI): domain Eukaryota; kingdom Viridiplantae; phylum Streptophyta; class Magnoliopsida; order Lamiales; family Oleaceae; genus Fraxinus; species Fraxinus baroniana. Next base: position 1,467 of record CAIGRO010034708.1, on the reverse strand, counting down.
AAAGGAAGTGAAGCCAGATATAGAACAGCAAATCAGCACAATTATTATATTAGTGTATATTCTCCAAGCCAGAAAAATAAAAAAGAGAGAAACAAGCAGTCGGACAACAAATATGGTGTGGTAAACAGGTAAATTTGAATTAATAACAATAGAAGAGAGGATTATAAAAAGCAAACATCGGATTATTAACAAAATTGTATATTCAATCAATAGTCACAAGTTATATAGAAATACCATGATCTTGACAAAGTCCGGAAATAAATGCAGAAAAAGGGTTGAAAGTGCCAATTTCACATCCCACATCATGTATACCATGTAGGAAATTTTTACAATTCTGACAGGGGCCAAAGTTAGCTACTTTTTTTGTAAAATGCAACCTGTACTCACATCCAAAGGCCCAAAAAAAGTGGATTGGGTCAAAGAGAAAGGAAAATCTCAAATAAATGAATGGAGAAAATTGGATTTCTTCAAATATCTTTTTTCCTGACAGGTCACTAATACAATCAAACTGTTCAATTAGCAAATTTGAAGATCGGTAATCTAACTTGAAGGCTGGAGACACAAAATCATAGTAACACATTTAGAAGGGCTTGGTTTAAACTTTAGGAACAAAACTACTTGGGTCAACCAAGATTAACATTATTGATGATTAAGACCTGTTCATTTTCATATATCACAGACAGCTTGCTGGAATGGATTCAAGAACACTGCCCCGACTACACGTTTTGGATCAGAGATACTCTAGTGTCATTAAACAATTCAAAATAATAGAATTATAAGAGCTCACTCGGTTCATAATCGATGTACTCAGAACCCTAACACCCACTTCCACTCATATATAACATACCCATTCGAGCACGATAATAACAAATAAAATACCAACAATAGAAGAACACGAATTCCAGGAGCCAACAACGAGTTAAGTTTCAAAAAAAAAAAAAAAATCAACGGAAAATGGGGTAATAATTTTTATATGCGTAATATGTATACATGTAATGGATAATTTTTATAGGCGTACTATGTATACATGTAATGGATAAAGAAAAACATACCGACAACAGCTTCCATGTATGGAAACGCCATGGCGGATTCAACTTTTTTGCAGGGCAAGAAGGAGAGTGGAGATGGGGTTTTCGATTATATGAATTTAGTAACGCAGTTGTACTTGTGTAATGTGTATATGTTTGGTAAAAGGAAGAAAAAAAAAAGTTAAAATTATAGACGGCGTCGCGTGCTAGCGATACGAAAATGTCCTAAAATGCATCGCAGTAAGCCCGCGTGTCCCGATAAATTAAAATTTATTTTTCACTCTCTTTTAATATAAATCAAACATTTTTTAATAAAATAATATTATCCTACATTATTAAAAGAGGGAATTTTGATGACACTATTCATAAATCATTTGGTCATTCGGCTGAGTTGTTGAGCAGCTTTAACCAAGTCTGTTCTATTGGTATATTATATATT
>CAIGRO010034697.1:0-10050 GCA_903798355.1 Fraxinus baroniana | reverse complement strand
ATGAAGTCCATATCCAACAAAAACACATTGAATAGCACGTGGTTGAAGTTTATGGCGAGTATGATGTGGTAAGTGGACAAAGGCTGTGCATCCAAAAACTTTTGGAGGCAAGTTTGGTAGTATTGGTGAGCAAAGGATGTGATTTAGTGTTTCAAGTGGGGTATGAAAGTCCAGGCTATGGGATGTGATACGATTTATTAGATAAGAGGCAGTAGAGAGAGAATCTCCCCAATAATGAAATAGCATCTTGGCTTCAAATAACATAGCTCGAACCATTTCTAAGATATGTCGGTTTTTTCTTTCTACAACCCCATTTTGTTGAGAGGAATATGGACATGTAGTTTGATGGATGACAACATGAAGTTGTAAGAACAGCTTCAGTTCATGATTAATAAATTCTCCTCCATTATCAATTCGAATGACTTGAATTGAAGTTTTATACTGAGCGATAACCATCAAATAAAATTGTTTGAATAATGAGCAAACATCCTACTTAGTTTTCATCAAACATACCCGAGTCATACGACTATAATCTTCAATAAAAGAAACAAACCACCGAGATCCATTCAAAGTTGGAACCTTTGCAGGTCCCCAAACATCATAATGAACAAGCATAAATGGTAAAGAACTTTTATTCGAACTTATTGGAAAAGAAACACGATGGCTTTTAGCTAATTCACATGTTTCACATTTGAACATTGAATGAGGTGTCTTTGAAAATAACTTAGGAAATAAATACTTTAAATATCCAAATGAAGCTTGTCCAAGACGTTTATGCCATAACTAAATATCATGTTCTGAACTAGAAGATGCTGAACTAATATGTTCCGAACTTGACTGAGTCAATGCACTTAAGCTAGATGGAGTAAGATCAAGATAATAGAGCTTCCCTTTTCTAGTACCACAACCAATCGTCCTCTTTATCTTGATGTCTTTAAAAACACAATAATCAGGCCAAAAAATTACTGCACAATTCAAAAAGTTAGTGATTTGAGATACAGAGATTAAGTTAAAATTCAGAGATGGAATTATAAGAATAGAATCTAAGTTCAGTTTATCAAGAGAGAATGAACCTTTACCAATAACACTAGCTTTTGTACCATTGGCTGTAGACACGACATATTGTTCAGATGGTTTTAGGTCGAATGTAGTATTAAAAGACATATGATCAGTTGATCCAGAATCAATAATCCATGTACTTGACCCAATAGTAGTAGATTTACAGAACAATTTACCTGGTGGATCCGAAGAGATATGTAAGGCAGCAACATCTGGTTGGGAAGATTGTTCATCTATGGCTGTAGAAACTAATATATTTATAGTTGCAATTTTAGCTTTACGTTTTGGAGCCTTAGAAGGACCCCACCATTCAGGATATCCAATCAGATAATAGCATTGACTTCGAGTGTATCCCGTCGTACCACAATGAGTAGAATGTCTTGTTGAACCAGATTGCTTACCTCCAATATCAAAGCTACAAGATGTTGTTGAAGAAGATGGTACAACACTTGTATTGGTTTGTCTAGCAGATGAGTTATTCCATCGGGCTATCATAGCCACAGGTTCAAAAGTAGTTAGATCACCAGTTAAAAGAGTCTTACGATTTGCTTTACGGCGAACATTTGCATATGTGCGTTCAAGATCGAAACTTGGATCCATACGAAGGATTTCTCCTCGCACTTGTTCAAAATCAGCATCAAGACCATTCAAAAAAATGTAGATTCTCAATTTTTCAATGGTTGCCTTGTACATAATGATATCATCTGGATCCTTCATCTTGACTTTGTCACGGTGATCAAGTTCTTGGAATATTCCAATAAGTTCACCATAATAAGTTGGAAGAGATCGAATTGAGAATGCACGTTGATTAAGGGCAAAGATTTGTGTTTCATCAAATCCATCATAGAATGCTTTAGCAAGAGCACTCCAGATTTCACGAGCAGTACGAAGACGAAGATACATTTTCATGATTTCTGGTGTCATTGATGTGAGCAACTAGCTTTTAACTTTTTGGTTTTCGGCATAACACTTGGAGTAATAAGGATCATTTGATTCAGGTTGAGGAGAGTCCCCCATAATATAATCAAGTTTCTTATGTCCAGCAATATGCATTTCAATGATTTGAGACCAAGTGTCATAGTTGGTTTCGGTAAGGGTTATACTAGCGTTGAAGCAATAAATTGTTTCGGATGAAGATATCTTAGCAGTTGCATCTTCACAAGACCATCATGAATAGGATGTCGAATAAGATAAGGGTGATGACCCTTATTTGTCTAACAAAGAAAAATTAGATTTCATTCACTCGTATATTTCTCTTCTTGGCCTTTTAAATTCCACATATGTTGACTTTGAGGCATACAATTCGAAATTAGGACAATCGTGATGAAACTTGCTACTCTAGATAGATTATTCTCCAAGAAATGTGATTCTGCTAATTAATTTCTCTTGATATTTCTGTATTAAATATTATATAGCAAAAATATTAAAATTATGCTAATAGAATGCGGTTGATTTCATGAAATTTTGTTAAATGTCAGAGGTTATTAAATCCTTGTTTGGCTCCCATTAAATTAAAATTCATATTTTTTTATTTTTTTCTTATCAATCACATATTCTCTAATAAAATAATATTACACGTAAATCTAAATTTTTTTCTATTTTAAATCACACGTTCTCCAAAAAATTATTATTCCTCTCATTATAATTTAGAATAATGGAGCTCAAAAATGGGCTAAATTAGAAATGTCTGATTGTATAGCTTAAAAAGGTAGTCAGTGGGTGTAAGTGATAATTAAAACAAGAAATAGGGGAAAGTGCAAAAATTAATAAATAAAAACAGAAGAGGATAGTTTGATTTTTAAACGTGAACATGTGTGTTTGATCCTGTGTTTTTTAAGATACTATTGCTCGTTTGAGCGCCCCCCCCCTCCCCCCCCAATTTTTTTAAACATGCGGATCAAACAAGGAAGATTAACTTTGACGATTTCGCCCCCGTTTGTTTCTCATTTTTCATCCTTAAAAATGAAAAATATGACCGTTATCCATTACATCAAGCCATCAATTTTGAATTTATATCTCTTGTGAGGGCCCAATAAAGGCTATATTTTTTATTCTCATTCTACAATAATGAGAATCAAACGTGTATATTTTTCATTTTTAAGAAAACCATGTATTTTGAAAATATATACAATTGACAAATGGACTATGCTAAGGCCCCGATGCGTCCAGGGATGCCTAGCTTAATTCGTTGACAAATAAGTAACAAATCAATATAAATATGCGTTTTAGAATTATTTAATAAAACTGATTATAAATTCATCAAGGATTTTATATCCCTAGTTGATTTTAAAGTGATCTAATAAAGAATTAAGTAATTGAGCTTTAGACATCTAAATAAAGCGTGAGCCAGATTATATGTGTAGAGACCGGATCCATTAGGGTTTGTATTGGAGATAAGCTAAATATATATGGAAACTAAATACTACGCTTGGCGTGTAAATAATAGTACACTTTTCACTTCGATTTGTTTTGAGGTAAATTTAGTGTCAGTACCTAGATAAACTTGGTGAATAAATTTCGGTACCAGTAATCTCAAATAAGTGTGTCTATGCAGGGTTGTCTGAGCTGCCAAGGCAATTAATGCCGAAAGATTTAGCTATGTGGGGCGATGACAAATCAGTTAAGGTTGAGGCTATATAGACTTCAGGTTATCATTAAAGACTGTTTATTTTTAGGATTTGAAAGAGACCTTTTGTGGTACCGTCTTTTAGACGGAATTTGATTTCTATTTCTACATTGGACAAATTTGGTTACACTTGTTCAATTTGAAATAGTCAGTTTGATCTCTCTTTTTTCAAATACTGTGGGTACCGGTTCTTTATTCGATTATGATAACCTATATTTGCTTAATATTGTTGCCTCTTATAATGAAATCTTGTATGTGAATTCGTATGGTATTAAATATAAATTAACCAATGAGAATTCTACTTTGTTATGGCACAAGCGATTATGCCACTTCTCTCAAAAGAGAATGAAAAATCTCATGTTGAAAGAAATTCTTGATTTCCTTAATTTTTTCAAACTTAAGTGTTTATGATGATTATATTAAGGGAAAACAAACAAATATAAGGAGATTAGGTGCTAATAAGATTTCGGACGTCTTAAAACAAATTCATTCGGATACCTGTGGGCTATTCACTTCGGTTTTTTTAGATTGGTCAACAATAATTTATTATGTTCATACACGAATCTTTCTCACTATGGTTACTTATATCTAATCTATGAGAAATCTCAAACACTGGACATGTTCAAGACATACAAAGCTAAGGTTGAAAATCAACCTAGTAAAAGAATTAAATAAGTCAAATCTTACCATAGTGGTGAATGCTATGACAGATATGATGGATCATGAGAACAACGTCTAAGGCCTTTTGTAAAATTCATAGGGGAATGTGGAATCGTACCATAGTACAACAGGATCTTTCTAGGTAGAAACACTAAAGATTGCAACTTAAATTCTCAACAAAGTTCCAAGTAAAACAATTGTTAAGGAGTTACAAATTTCGTGAAGTCCCACTATTAGATTAATTTTTGAAACGGAAAATGTTTGATTCTTTAAGGACGTAGAGTTTGCAGTGGGAGATAATGTTATAATGTTAATGATTTTGTCTTGAAAGAAGAATATGTATATATTTCTTCGGTTGCAATTGACAATGATCAGGATCAGGGAAAATTCTTGTTCCAGATCTTGTTCAAGAAGTAATTTCCGATCAAGACTACATTACAAAATCCCATATACACAATTAAGAAATTGTTCCATAAAACAAATTCAACAACCTCAAGAACAAATGTCATTAAGAAAATTCACTGTAAAAAGGAGAAATAGAATTTTGGATGACTTTACAAGCTTTCTCTAAGAAAATAAGGATGACATGGATTGATGAAAGAAAAATTGATCAATCAACTTTCATCAAGCCATGCAAAGGAATAATTTTAAAAGTGGATTGATGTCATGCATAAAGAGATAAAGTTCATAAGTAATAATGACATTTAGGAACTTATCATATTTCCTGAAGGTGTGAAACCCATTGGTTGTAATTAGATATTTAAAACCAAGAGGGATTCGAAGGGTAATATGGAATGATATAAGGTTCCTCTTGTTGCAAATGGCTTTACTCAAAGGAAAGACATCGATTACAAAGAGACTTCCTCTCCAAGTTCAATGAAAGACTCTTTCAGGATTATAGTGGCACTTGTGGTATATTTTGACATTGAGCTACATCAGATAGATATAAAGACGATATATATGATGCAACCGAAAAACTTTGTGTCAGGAGACTCAAAGAAAATGGTTTGCAAATTAAAGAAATCTATCTATGGGCTTAAGCTAGTTTCCCGAAATGGTATCACAAATTTTATCAAATAATTATCTCATTTGATTTTGAGATTAATTCAGTTGATGATTGTGTATATCTCAAGTTTAGTGAGAGTAAGCACATTTTTGGTATTGTATGTCGATGACATACTGCTTGTTGCAATGATATAAACTTATTACGTGAAACCAAGAGATTTCTGTCATGAAATTTTGAAATGAAAAATCTTGGTTGATACCTCTTTCGTATTAAAGATATAGATACACAATAATCGTTCTTGGTATATTTTTGGATTATCACAAAAGATTTGGATCGATAAGTTCTTAAAAGATTTGAAATGGAAATATGTAATTCAGTTGATAGTTCTATTGCTAAGGGAGACAAGTTTAGTCTCAATTAATGCCCTAGGGATAAATTTAAAGAAAAGAAAATACATCAAATTTCCTGTGCTTTAGCAATTGAGAATTCAATGTATACCCAAGTTTGCACACATTTGGATATAACATTTAGTATTCATAGAGAACTAAGGATTACATAACTACATTCAAGAAAATCAGACCAATTGGAGATCTTTGAATATTCTAATTCTGATTATGGAATATGACTGTAAAATATTGTCACTAGGCTGCATATTTTGGATGAAATTGAAAGACTATTTAAGTTATTACGTGACAATAGTAGTCTTATATTCCAACATGAACTCGATGATGTCAAAGTTTATAGACATTAAGTTCCTAGTTGTCAAGAAACAAAATTCAGGATGGTTAGATTTCTATAAAGCATATCAAGACAAACTTTATAATCATGTATCCATTTACTAAAAGGCTACCACTTAAGGTCTTTCATGAGCATAACACTCACATGGGTGTTGCATATTTTGATGATATGTCAGTTTAGTTCTTTTGATGATATGTCAGTTTAGTAGGTGTTTGTATTTAGATGTTGTCTATTTTAAACACATATTTTTCTCCATGGATATTTGGTTTATTTTAGAAATAAAATATTCAATTCGATTTCACTTTGATTAAAGTTTATGGTTAATCTCGTTACAGAATAAAGTATGACCAATTGGAAATATGTATGTTTGGATCATATTACATGTAATTTTCATGCTACACATGATCTATGTCATTGATTGTGTTAATATTCGTGACATTGATGGGTTTAGTTATGATACTTGTAACGATAATCGCTTTAATACTATATTGACATAACCAATGGACAAGATTGTTTGGAGATGCTTTTGGTTACCATAGCAAAAGTTTTGAGCTCATGAGGTTATAAACATTTATAAGGAAACATATGTGCCCAAGTGAGAGATTGTTGGGAAATTATTTAATTTGTCATGTGGGCCGACATATGTAATAATTGTGTATAAAGACTATCTTAAAGTTAAGTCCAAAATTAAAGTAATTTAATAAAGAATTAAGTAATTTGGCTTTGGGCATCTAAATAAAGAGTGGGCCGAATTATATGTGTAGAGATATATTAGAGTTTGTATTTGACGATGGACCAAATAGATAGACCAAATACATATGGAGACTATATAGAGTTATGATCCCCGATTCATATGCGATTCTCATTCTTTATGTCATCTCATCAACACAAGAATATCAGAGAAAGTACATTGAAGAGGAAGACTCATAAACACACAATCGAGAATCAAGAAGAAAATTTGAGACAATTAAATTGAAGAACAAAAGATCAAGATTCATTGTTCAAGATACAAACAATGGATCAACGTATATTCCGCGTTAATTAAGTTTCTTGGTGATTTGACAAGAAGATCTTGGCAATTATGTAAAATTTATAAAGTCTAAATTTCATGAAAAATTTTGACAAATATAAGCATTTCCCAAGCTCGTTTCGACCATTACCTTTCCTTTCTGCATTGCGAATGTTTGGACGATGGATTCTACAGAAAGGAAGTGGAAATTTAAAGGAGAATGAACTAATGCTTTTCTTTTTAGAGTTGAAACTCTTGAGGCTTTGGTCATTAGCCTTTTTTTTGGGCTAGGATTCTTGCTGGGGTTAGGATTTTTTGTTTTTGATTTTTGAGGGATTTGTTTAATTCAGAATTAAGACCCTTCTTGTCCCTCAAATTTGTTAAAGTATTTCCTGCTGAGATTTATGCATCATAACTTCTTCAAAAAATTATGTCTGTTGACTTGCTATTGTGCATAGCAAGCTGTTGAGTGAGTGAAAGAGAGTTTCAGTGTTATTTTGATTCTTATTTATTGATACACATGATTTGACTATGATTATCCATCTCGCCAATGTCACGAAAATGTTGTTCGTTTTAAATATTGCAAGTACACAATTCGTTAACAAGTAGTAAAATGAATTTTGAGTTTAAATATCGTTTCCACTGATATTTTACTAATTCAAATTTGAATTATCTTTCCCTTAATCAAAACAATTGAGATTTGTGATTTTCTCTATAAATTAAATAATCTACTTATTGATGTAAGAACTAATTTGTGATTATAATTAACTAAAAGTTTTATAAGAATATGATAATAAAAAACATATTAGGATCTCGAATCCTCTTATATCAATTCCTTTAACCCTGGACATTATGAATTTGACAACACCACTCAATTATGAAGACCAATATTCCTAATTTGTTTAACAATTTCTCTCGAGTAGAATTAAACATATTATTACATGTGATTCAACTATATTTATACAACAGAAGCAAACATATAGAAATGCATTAAAGATTTATGAATACTTAAAAATCATACAAAATATAGCGGTATATTTCTATCTCTATTGGACCCTACGACTATGTCGAACTTATTTTTATTCTTTAGAAGGTAAAATAAGTTACAAAATTCATACAAGTATTGCTCATATAATTGTTGGAAAAATAAATGCATGTCAATCATTCAATAATTGAAACGTGATTTAAATGTTAAAAATAAATAAAATCAAGAGTTAAAAAGTTCATCATAGAAGGTTCATCGAAATTTTTAACACAAAATTAATCTGGACAACATAATATCAAATTTAAACAAATAAAAGTGAAAAGACATCACAAAAAAATTTACGAAACGTGAATAATTTTCAAATTTTCGCACAATGATCAATCGAATTTTTCGTACAAGAATTCAGTAATTATTTTCCTCTCTAGTTGTTGCGTGTGCCGTCTTTCTTCCGTGTCTTTCAATTATGGCCGTCTGTGTGTATATTTATTATTTTCCTCCAACAGCCGCCAAATGTTTTCTTTAATACAGGATGCATGTAAATATATATTACCCTCAGCCATCCATCCCTTTTAATTCAATCAGCCTAGTGTCCAATTAGGAGTTCAAGTGATTTTTGAATTGAGAAAATGACCTAAAACCCTTCTTTTCAAGATTACAATTCAAAAATAAGGAGATAAAATTTTACATTTCAAAAATCATGTGATAAATAGAATTTTTTATTAATATTATAAAATTAAAAATTAATTTATATACACCTCACCTCACCTCACCCCACCTCACTCCACCCACCCACCCGATTTTGAAATCCCTAAATCACAGGACTCACATACAGTTCACTTCTCTCTCTCTCTCTATCTCTCTCACACGCTTTCTTTGCCTTTTCTCTCGTGATGGCGACCGGAAGGGTGGCAGCTGCTCCAGGCAGGTGGCCAATCATCAGCTTCTGGTCAAGCATCAGGCGGAAACTTTTTAAGGGGCTCCAACTTTCGAGTCGGGACCTGCTCCTCATAGATTTTGTGGTTATGACTGGCGGAGAGAAGCCAAAAACCAGATAAATCTACGACACGCACCTTCACACGCCATCCGTAATAGCATTGCTGCTCTCGATATCTTCGATTCCTAAAACGATGTCTTTTCTGTGTCCCTCTCCTTCTTCAACCTCACCCGTAACTACGATACCATCGACGGCATCTTCTTCGAAGGCTCCTTCGCTTCCTTTTAAAAGAACTCACGATTAGAATTTGACATGTGGACACCGGAGGTCATGGGCTGTGTACATGGCACCTGATGAAGAGAAGATGACTCGTCGTTCCCCTCTAGATTTCGGAATTCATTGTCATGTTTAAAGAATAAAATTGAAGGTGAGACCTTCACAGAGAATCCCGGTGGTGATTTAACTTTGACGAAATAGACTTTCTTACTGCTGCCAACATTTGTGACACCTAGCATTACAGTCATGGTGCCATTTAGTTTGGGAATGGCGAGGGATGGCTAATTGAGATTACTAGGAGAAGGTGACTTTATAGGATACTTGAAGATATAATCAAGGTTTTTAACTCTAGTGCTGAAGAGGAAAAGAAGATGGTCGGTGTATGAAGCATCATACACGAGTCCAGGTTTCATGGGTTACCTTTCTTCCACCGTGAGACAGTAATTTGCTCCGCTAGACTACCTTCTGCCTTTTCTCGATTGTGTTGAGACGAAAGTAAATTTGATCACAATATAAAGAAAGCAAACAACATGAAATTGAAATGCATTGAAATTAACTTGATCATTGATTGCTTGAAAATTGAACATTACAGTAGATGAAAGCAAGAAATTACAATGGCTAGTGCAGGGGGAGAACACTTGAAAGCTTGAAAATGTTTGAAAGACTAATACCTCTTATAATAACATTCTGAACAAAAATTCAAGTGACGAGAGTAGCGTTTAAAGTCTCTAGAATCATACTAAATTTTTTTAATTTC
>CAIGRO010034662.1:0-13258 GCA_903798355.1 Fraxinus baroniana | reverse complement strand
TCTTCACATATTACCACATCTACTATAAATCTTCATTTCCCGATCAAAATTTCAACCAGAACCTAAATTTATGTTTTTTTTTTCCTACCAATTTGCTCTAACATTGTTGCTAAGTAATTGTCATTACGACACCATCGGTCTCACCTGTCACTGCAATTTCGACACCACCTTCACTCGTCAGACCTTCGGACACATTCAACTTAAGTTATTTTACTTTTAAAATTGAATGATGGCCAATAACAAACGACAATAACTTATAATTCTAAGTTTTTTTTTTATTTTCTTTGACCATAATTTAAAGTGGAAAAAAGGGGTTTAGATTACATTTATAGTTTGTTTTCATTCAGTCCAATTTATATTAAGGAACGATTCTTGAATATTATATATTGAATTGTGTCGAATTGATTTGGAATAGATTGGAATGATTTTTGAATTGTGCATATAGAATGGTTTTAAATGATTTCGTTGAATTTGACTTATATTTATCGAATTGTGTTTATTTGAATTGATTATTAGTACTGAATATTGATTGTACGTTTTTCCTTCAGATTACTTGAATTGATTTTTTGTATCAAATATGCTACAAATTCTTTAAACGTAAATCTGTATTTTTCTTGTGATGAGCAAAATGTTAATGAAAGAAATGTTAACAATAAAATGGGTAAAAACGATGAGCAAAATATTAATGAAATAATGTAAATCTGTGTTTTCTCGAGTCAAGTATGAATAATTCAAGAATCAAGAACAAAACATTTGATCTGTACAGGTTCAGTTGTGTCTCTAACTCAAGATGTCTAAGTTCGCCATCGCAAACAAGGCACAATACATACAAACTCTGTTAACAAAATTGTTTCTAGATTACTCCTTTCATGGAGACCACGATGTTAAATCTACTTAATACTATATTAAGGTATAAAAATAAATAAATAAATAAATAAAACATGCACGTGGAAAGGAAATAATTGTGGAAGGAAAATGTTCACAAAAATAAAGGGAAAATTGCAGCAATAGTACCAAACCTTTCAAATTTTTGCAGACTTTGCCCAAACCTTTATTTTGTGTCAATGTAAGTCCTAAATATTTCTTTGGGGTGAAGAAGGAGATGAACAGTATTATTTTCTTTTAATTATTACTTCAATTATTTTATGGGGATAAATAGGAATGTTGCCATTTTGCCCTTTTAAAATTTGGTTAAATCTACTATTATTGGTCAACTAAAGGTCAGCTGGATGGAAACCGTCCATTTGGACCTCCGATGCATATTTTTGAAACGTTTGGGACTTCCGCTGGCACAAAACAAAAGTTTGGGCAAAGTTTGCAAAAATTTGAAAGATTTGGTACCATGGCTGTAATTTTCCCAAAAATTAATTCTTCTGACAATATTAAATACCTCCCCTTCAATTTAAGAGATTTTGCCAATCTAAAAACGATTCTTAGTTAATATATATGTATAGTGTTACGCTATTTATCCATCATGGTTGAACATCTTCATATTGATTTTTTTTTTTTCCAGTTTTTTTAGTTTATTTTCCATCTCGAATACAGTCAGGATCTGGTGAAACTCATGTTTTGTATGTAATCTTTTTCTCTTTAATCTTGTTACATATTCTTCAATCTCAAGAGTTGGATGGTTAAATTTCCTTNTGAACATCTTCATATTGATTTTTTTTTTTTCCAGTTTTTTTAGTTTATTTTCCATCTCGAATACAGTCAGGATCTGGTGAAACTCATGTTTTGTATGTAATCTTTTTCTCTTTAATCTTGTTACATATTCTTCAATCTCAAGAGTTGGATGGTTAAATTTCCTTCCCACTTGAATACAGCTTACCAGAAGGGCTTGGAGATGATCTCACAATTGAAGTCCACGATTCGAAATGAAAGTATTTTGGCCACATAGAAATTCAGGTGGCTAATATTGTTGAAAAATTGGTATGTTAAGTAAATCTCATTTTGACCACCTGTAATTGCAAAAATTGTTGCATGGTTAGAGTGAATGTATTTGTGAATTTGATGCAGGGTAAGAGGCTTCATTCATGGCCTATATAGCATAAATTACTTGGGAAAATGCAACTAAAGCTAAACTATTCAACAACTCCCAAAAAAAAAATTTCGGGAGCAGCAACTTTGAACCCCTACTTCGACGGGTTGGCTCTGCCCCTAATCTCGCCCCCACTCAAAATTATTCTAGGTCTGCCCGTGTTGATAAAGATTCTCTACTCATTGTTTCTTTCACTTAACAATCTTCAAGATTTAATCAATAACTGGATAAAATTGACATTTTTTTTTTAATTGAAGATGCATAGTTTGATAATGCCACCTCAAATTTATTGTACACCTTCCTTTTAAAATGAAGTCATCTAAAAGAGCAAGAGAGACGAGTCTCATTGTAGCATCTTGACGGGTTTTAACGGAGTTAGTTCGATCATTTTATAAAATCTTTCAAGGAATTTACTACCTAAATGTCCCACCCTTTACACGAACAGTAAATAACAATAAATATGTTGACTTATTTGTGTCTACAAGTAATAAAAATGCCTTTTTTGTTAAATTATTTTTATAATGAATATTCGTTAGGTATGGCTTTTTACACTTTTTTTCCTAGTCCTACTCCACTAATTTTCGTGGCTTGAATATAATTAAGCCACATGTAAATGATTGTGACACCATATTTTAATTCCTGGCTAATTGCTTTTTATTCTAACATGACAAATATAAATTTATTACTATTTAATTCTTGATTGCTTTCTACTCTAAAGTGAACAGAAATTTTATTATTTTGCAATTGCAGCTATGGTTTAATTTTTTTTTTATTTTTTTACATTCAACAGCATCAAATTTTTGCATAACCAGAGAACAGAAACAACATATACATTATACTTCACAATATAAATATCACTGCTTCCATGCTCTGGTATGAATATATACACGATAGATATATGTGTGATATTTTGTTCCATACAAACTTTTGTTTCGTCGAATGCAAGCAACAAAAATATGGGACACAAAGCTTCTGAAGTCGAAACAAAAATCTTCGATAGTGAAAGTTTTTATGACCTCGACGCAGTAAGACAATATACTCATCTTCACTCCCAAGTAACTGAAATCATTGAGTTGGCAAGATCAGACTGCTCGAACGTCAAACTGCTATTGTAGTCCAAAGAATTTGGTGCCCCGGGAATGGCTTGTGCGAGACGAAATGGCCGCATATCTGCTTCCTTCAGCTCAGAGTAGCAGAAAGACCACAGCAACTGAAAGCACAGATTAAAAAATCAGAAGCCACTTAGAAAATTATTTCACAAATCACTGCAGTGTCCATGACTCCATAATATAACGGAATCTTATGGGTACTGATACTGAACATGCCTAAATGGACTAAGGGAGGAGTTTTTACTAAGACCAAAACCATAAAGTACAAGAAAAATGAAATGAAAAGTAAGTATGGAATTCTAGATTTGAAAACGGAAAATGGTTAATCTAGATGCATTAAAAAGTGAACTGGTGAAGCAGAAAACTGAAGTCTACAAGTCGCGTCATCAAATTTCAATTTTCAATGTACATCCCTCCCGCAAATCTTTCCCAAAAATCCCAATTCAACGAGAATTAAGAGCATGTTTGGTAAGTGTTTATAATGATTTCAAAAAATTATAAATAGATAGATACGAGTGGTGGATAAATAGTACTTGTAAGTGCTCAAAATGTATGGACAAAAAATGAATTGACCGATTATAAACGGTTTATAAACATGAGCCATACATAGGTTTACTTTCGAGTTAGCCTATAATAAATTGGTTCATGTTCTAACAATGGAACTGAAATTGGAAAAGTCCAAAAAGGATGAAGAAATATGATTTTTACAGAAAGTTCAGCAGCTGGAGCAACGTGGCTGCTCTGCTGACATAGGTTTTTATGTAGTCAATGACTAAGAGCGTGTTTGGAAGAGTTTACAAAAGGTTTAAATTATAAATAAATAGAAATGAGTGGTGGATAAGGGGGTTGTACTTGTGGGTCCCATCAAAATGTATGGATAAAAAGTAGCTTGAGTGTTAATAAAAAATTTATGAACATGAGCCAAACATAGGCTAAAAAAAATTGAAGCACTTCCAAATGGCCAAGCATGGTTGCAGATTCAGAAATAGTGATGGCAAGAAAACCTACCCCGCCCTACCCCGACGGGTTGGTGGGGTGGGGTGGGGTGGAGCGGGGCGGGGCTGAACTCGCCCCGTGAAGAATAAAAAAAATAATTAATTTCAAATTTTTAAAAAAATAATTAACTAGAAATTTTTTTTAAAAAAAAATAATCATAAACGAGGCAGGAAATGGGGCAAGCCCGTGCCCCTAACCCACCCCGCCCCGTTTAAGGTGGGGTGGGACGGGGTGTGGAAGTGGCGGGGCGGAGGTTCCCCACCCCGAACCCACCCCATTGCCATCTCTATTCAGAAAGGAACTGTCATTGGAACTTGCACCACCTTGTATAAACTTGGTGCTCGAGGAGAGAAATCTAAAATCACATGATAATGGGCTAAAAACCTTGAATAAACTGCAAATGCATCTTGTGAAAGAATCTCTTTCACAAGTTCTAAAGCATCAACAGTTCAGGGTATATGACTGAGAATATTTTAGAAACACATCCCATGTACATAATCGAGATATACAACTAAATTATGTTAAAGTTTAATCGAAAAACAAAATATCACTCTAGAAATCATTTCAAGTTTATTTACGGAATCATGCTAGCCTCACCAATTTAAGTCAAAACTATTAACTTGCACCCCAGAAACAGCGTTGAATCTTTAGAAACCTCATAAGAACTGACTGCCTCAACACTACATAAAACTAGTACATAAGTGAGGTAAAAAGGAAAACACAACTAATTCACAAAGGAGGCAAATAATATTTAAACTCTGATGATATTAAACATATGCGCAGAGACATACATACATGCTTTCTAAACATATGCAAAGCGACATGCATACATGTTTTCATGCAAAATTTCAACTCAAGGCACTAGTTTTGATTTGATTCTAAGGGCTCACTGGTTTAACCTTTTTGTCAAAACTAAAAACCGACTCCAAGAACCCACATGCTATATATCCTCAATAACAAAATCGGTATTACGATATGCTGGTAATAGGACAGAAAAATACCAACTAATTAAGGAGGACTTAGAGAGTTAATAATTGAACTTCAATGACAGGGCATATATTTGACTCGTGCACACATGGAGCCTATATATAACATCTGATTCACCTACATTCAAATCAAGGCTAACAAGCTCTAGTACCATAACACACCCCACATAAGGTAAGGCACCCTTTTGCAAAAAAATAAAATAAAAATAATCAGGTATATATTTGACACCTTTTTTTTTTCACCGGTTTTGGGTGGCATCGTGTATGAGGTGTTGGAAAGCCGGAACCATCCAAAATCGGTGTAGTGTAATTTTGAACGATTCTCTCAACCCACTAAATCGACGGATTTGACCGTTTCTCGTATTCTCTTTTAATTTTACCCTTTATAAAATAATTATTCCCAACCGATATATTTTGTTCAAAACTCAATTGTAAATAAAAATATATTAACTAAAAAATTATATTATAATTAAAAAAATACTTATAAGTAAAATATTACTTGTAAGATAAGAAAAATTACAGTATAATTAAAAATTACTTATAACTAACAAATCACTTTTATGTAAAAAAAAAATTGTTATAAAATATAAATACGACTAATTAGAAAAATTCACTTATAAAATATAGAAAAGTTACTTATAAGTAAAAAAATTCACTTAAAGTTATTTATAAGTATAAAATTAACTTAGAATTGTAAAATTTACTTATAAGTAAAAAATATTAATTAATTTTTTAAATTAAATATTAAGTTATATGTAAAAAAAATTATCTATAAGTAAAATATCACTTATGAGTAAAAAAATTCATATGAAAGAAAATTTTACTAGAGGATATATACGTAATTTTATTCTTTTAAAAAACTTTCAGAACCGGTGAATAATACTCCTAAACATGGGTTGGAAAGTTTTAAAAACCGCTACTAAAACCACTCAAAATCGGTACTTTAAAAAACGCTCATTACTGGTACGACAAAACTCCCAAGCAGGCCCTAAGAGACCAACAGATAGAAGGTAATATAAGGAAGCAGATTTAGGATAATCGAATGGTCGAAGCTAATAAGAAAACTGCTACCTGAATTGGATCAGTGCGAAGGAAGTTCCTCTGAACTCTGCGTCCATCTGGAAAACGGACTCCAACCCTGCAAAGCAGGTTTCGATCACCCTTGGGTTCTTCAGGTAAAGATGGATAAGCAGGCTTCTTCATTAAGCATGTTTCCTTTTTCTCTGAAATGGTTTCTTCAACTTCTTTCGGGGCACCTTTGTCAGCTCCCTTAATGCATTCTATAGAAGCTGCCAATGCTCGCTGAAATTCATCTTCTTCTCCATTGCTTTCATCTGCATAAAGAACCATCTAAATTTAATTGTCATTTACACACTGTTACAATGACGTTATATAGAGAAAACTAGAAAAGGGAAGGGAAAAAGGGAAGAAACAGACCATATCATGTAACAAATGAAAATACAGCACATAGATTTGTATTTCTTTGAAGAATAAGAAAACTCAATATGTGGCCTGGGTTAGAAAGGTTACTCTTTGGTTAACTAACCGCAGGTATATTTGACTACATCTAATCATTTACTTCACTCAAGACAAGTAAAAAGGAACAATGGAGACATATAAGAAATCTCCAGATACAATTTAAAAATGAGATACAGGTCTGAAGACTTATGGGTACATGTTTCTGTCTGATTTTCTGAAAAGGGTTGAAAGGTCACAAACGTAAGCAGCAAGTAACATCAAACAATCGTATCAACGTGTTACATATCTGTCAAAGCATTTGTAGTGAAGCATCCAGTGCCTTTTATTCTTGGCACTAACAATAGCTAGACCAAAATGTTTTAAATGGTATGTCTTCTCATCAGATGAATGGATCGTGCAAAATCATAAAGGTCCATGACTCCAATTACATAGAATTCTCTCTTTTCTTAGTTGTACTAGAGTGGCACAATAATGTGACCACTGATATGCATGCACACACTTTTTTTCTATGCAATACCACGTGAAGGTTGTTATAATTATAGAAAGATCCCTCTCTCTCAAGATCATAAAGGTTCAGGACTTAAGGGACACTTGTCATTTTTTGTGTTGTTGCAATGACATTTCAAAAGTAATTGCACAGATTTAGTCTCTTCGATAATTGTTGTGTGAATACTTTTGATCCCTTTTATATAGCCGGCCCCATGTTACTAGGAATAAGGTAGTTTGCTGTTGTACTTCGAGGTCTATGAAACCATAGGATTTGCAAAACAAACAATGACAGGCAGTCTATGCGAAAATTAACCCATTAGCAATAAGATAATTAGAAGTTGAAAACAACCATGTAGCAAGGATGTTCAGTAATTAAAATTTCATAATTTAGTATTTAACACACTACAAAAAATTTTAAAAACTGTGAGATGCTGATAGTAGAATGGATTGGTTAACATATATTAGTGATATGCCTTTCCCTCCAAACTATTCCTGATATCTAGCCATATAATTGATTGTCCACTAGCTTTTCAAGCATTTTCCAATTCATACCATTTGAAATTTATAGCCTCCCGTATTATGTTGAAGCTATTTGAGAGCACTAGATATTTCCAGCAGCAGCAGATTTAGACAATGATGCCAAAAAGAGTCTTACCAGGCATAACTTGAACATCAGAAGGTGGTGCTTGAGAACATCCTCTTGGACGTTTATGAGACAGACTGATGTGATGATCTGACGGGCAATTGTCCATGAATGGCAAGAGATCCTACAGAAGCAACAAAGGCTAGGGTGGATCAGCCACAAAAAATTCTAGTTCAGTGTTCATAAATTAGAAGCTTCAAATGCCCCTGAAGGGCTTAAACTTGTTTTGGTCAATAAGAAATAAAAAGAGATAAACTGCTTGAGGTTCATTTACCTCCAAAAGGTTTTCTGGTTGAACCATTCCAAGCCAAGAGCGCATTTTCTGACCCGTTATTGGATCAATTATCAGAATGACGGGGATAGAGTCTAATTTGTAATAGGTACAAACCTTGCTGCCTTCTTCTTTATCATCATTTACCTATATGCACATGGGGTGAGTGGTAAGAATCAACACAACAATAGAATGCATCTAATAAGAAGTGAAAATGTACTGAAATTAAAAATTCCACCATTGACCTCCTATAAGATAACCTCTTAAGGAGAAGAAATAAGAGAAGCCTCAACAAATTTAGTTCCAGCAAAATTCACCCAGTTCAAATATATGAAAAGGTAATATTACTGAATTGCATTACATTTACAAGTGCTTTTGATCAATAATGATGTTCAATTTCTCTTTGCAGTTATTAGCATGCCCGATAAGACCATTAAAGTGGCCATGTAGGAAAATGCCAGTTTGCTACTTTAAGCCAGCTGTTCAGACCATTATCATGAATGTCTAAGTTATAGATTATCGCCAGAAACTTAAATCTTAAAAATAACTCAGAGTTCATAATTATAGTGATTCAAAGGCCTTAAAAAAGTGTTATAATAGAATGTGAATGCTTTTGTTCATCATCTCAAAACACCAAACACACATGCACATTGGGAAATCATGAGCTAGCTAGGTTCACATGTGATGGCTTGTCTAGTTCATTTCAAATTCCTTGGCATATACTGAAATCCAATTTGGCTTTACCACATTTCTCCTGTCCAGTGTCCAAGGTCAAAACAAGCCAATACTTATCTCTGATCATGCCACAATGGTGGGTCTCATTTCTCCAAATATATTCAAGTTACTGATCCAGCTGACTAGAAGACCTTTGGGTGTCATCAAATATGGCAACTTATATGGGCAAATCTTAAGGTAATTGGATTTTATGTCTTCCTAGCATAAGCAAATGTACAGCATGCATATGGAGGGACCATCCAGTGACATGTGAAAATAGTAAATGCTAAGAATCGTAATAAGAGATACTAGTGTCATAATATTCAAAATGAAAGAGAGCGTAACTAGACATGCACATGAAAAGTGAATAGCACTAAGACCCAAACGGATTGATTGGAACAGAATAATAAGACAAACCTGCCAGAAGATGAAGTTAGTTTTGATGGTTTGAGCAACAGCTTCATTTGCCCATGTGTCACGGTTAAGCTTCAAAAGAGTCGGATAATGTAGGGTAAAATATGATCAAAATAAGAACAAGAAACGAGGGATATGTCTGTGCGTGAGGGAGAGAGACAAGGAATAAAACACTACCATGTGCGAGCTGAATTCCCTTGTGGACTGTATGTTAACCACGAGCCATTTGTTCTGCATTCTTGCAATATCTTTTGCCTACACGAATAACACAATATTAACGGAAAGAATGCAGGAATTAAACAGTTCTCTAAGAAATTTTAAGCCAGGAGAGATCAGAAAATAACTGTAGGATAAGTTCTCGGCAAATAAATTAAAAACATTCTCCAATAGTTCAAGTGGATGTTCGTTCGTGTTCATGACTACTCGCAGAATATCAACCAATAATCAAAAAAATAAATAAATTGAGTTGGCCGAAATGAACCTAAAATTACAATCATAAACAAGGACAACAACGTGAAGATGAAGCAATAAATGCTATTGTGCAAAAGAACAGAGGGGAAAGAGGTATGTTTCACCAAACCAGAAAGGCAGTGTTTTCCTTTTTTTTTTTTAGTCAGAGAAGAATTCAATATCAGAAGAAAAAATATTACAGTAGTGAAGAACAAAAGACCTCAAGTACATCAAAGCAGAACAGCAATAACAATTTACAACATCTCCCTTTGATAGACCCCCAATCCGTTTCACGTACACAAGGAGGGAAAAAGGGACGTGCCAAGTCAGCAGGAGTTAGTTAGTGGGGAGGGGTAAAAATGTAATAGCTTGTAGTAGGGTGTGGAAATAAATATGGGGGGGAAGGGGATTTGGGGATACACGTGAAGTTAGTGAAAAGTAGTGGGGAGAGACCGGCCTCTCTAATAGCCTGGGATTTGTTACAATTCTGTTCATTCAATTCTCAATAGCAATCGATTGATTTACATTTTATTCCTTCTATCCCTGAGTGATAATTACAGTTGATCAGAGTATTGGTTGATTTTCCTATTATACAATTGAGGTACTAACTATAATCATTCAGCAGGTTGTGATTCGGCCCTTGGAGCCTCCGGCAGCAGTGTTCAGTAGCAGGGGGAATCTATCAAATTGGTATCAGAGCCCGTCGAGGACTGGGAAACATGACTATTGCTGAAAGGGTAGGACAACTGGAGTCGAGGTTTGATGGTTTACAGGAGGAGGTAGCTATAATGAAATTGGAAATTCAGAAGGATATGGCTGGGATAATGGAAAGGCTCGATTCAGTTTTGTTGAAATGGGGTGAGCAAGAAAAGGACAAGAAGGAAAAGGGGCATTCGTCAACTTCGTCGGATCCCACTATTAGCTTCGATGTTCCGAACAATGTACATGATCCTCGAGGGAGTACTAGGGAGAAGAGTCACCGTGAGGAGGGCGTTAGAATAGAGGGTAGAGGACGTCGATTGGAGATGCCTGTCTTCAACGGAGAGGCACCGGATGAGTGGGTTTTGCAGTTTGTTTTGAAGGAGAGGCACTAGCTTGGTACCAATGGGAGAATGGAAGGCAGCCCTTGACGCGTTGGGAGGATCTCAAGCTGCTGTTACTGCAGCGATTCCGACCATCGCAGGAGGGGAGTGTGCTGGAGAAATTTCTGGCGCTGAAGCAGGAAGGGACGGTAAGAAACTATCGTCGATGGTTTGAATTATTGGCTGCCCCTCTACCGGAGCTTCCAGAAGCTGTATTGGAAGGGAATTTCATAAATGGGCTGAGTTCAACTATAAGTGCTAAAGTTAGAATGATGAGACCAAACAGGTTGGGCCAAATCATGGAATTGGCGCAAAGGGTGGAGGACCGTAATGAATCGCTCAAACAGGCCCAAACCTTGGGTGGCCCAGTGCGAACCAAAACTTCTAGTTACACCCCTCAGCTATCAGGCCCAATGGGAGGGGGCCCAACTTATGTGAGTATACCCCAAAAAGGGGCCTTCCAGAATAGCCATTTTGGCCAACAGAATATGGCATCCGTCTATCGCGACTCACCCAAACCTCTGGCAGCCTCGATTCAGCGATCGACACCGGTGATCAAGGCGGCGCCACCATTTCGGCGACTGACCGATGCCGAACTGCAACTGAAACGGGAACGGGGCCTGTGTTTTCGCTGTGATGAGAGGTACGCACCAGGTCATCGGTGTAAGAACAAAGAGCTACAGGTACTTTTGGTCCAGGAGGAAGAAGTTGAGGTTTCAGTGGAAGCAGAGGAGGAGGAGTAGGTAAATCCAGTGGAAGCAACTGTGGAGTTATCAATTCAATCTGTGGTGGGATTAACTGCTCCCAAAACAATGAAATTGCGGGGAGTGATATGTGGAAAGACGGTGGTGGTTCTCATCAATTGTGGAGCCACCTACAATTTCATCTCAAGTGAGCTTGTCCAAGAGTTAGGCTTACATGTCACAGACTCCGCTAGCTATGGGGTTCTAATGGGTACTGGATTATCGGTGCAAGGAGGCGGAATTTGCAGGAGCGTAGTGGTGTCACTATCCAATATTGAGGTGGTTGAGGATTTCTACCCCTGAAGTTGGGGTGTACCGATGTAATCTTGGGAATGAAGTGGTTGGAGACCTTGGGAAAAATGCAGGTAAACTGGGGGGGCTCTCACGATGCATTTCAAAACCGGTGGTGAGACGGTCGTGCTACAGGGGAATCCAGGCTTAGTTAAAACACAAGTGTCACTAAAATCCCTGGTCTGGTCGTATAAAGAAGGGGAGCAGGGGATTCTGTTAGAGTTGGGAAGTCTGGGAGTGGAATCAGATACAAGGGAGCCAGAAATTCACAGTTCTATTAAGGGGTTGCTACGAAAACACCGTCGAATCTTCGAGTGGCCAAACGAGCTACCACCCCTGAGGGCAGGGGATCATGCAATTGTGTTGCAGCCTGGGACTACTCCAGTTATGTACGACCCTATCGGTACCCATATGTCCAGAAGAATGAAATTGAGAAATTGGTTAAGGAAATGCTTGCTGCAGGGATCATTCAACCCAACCAAAGCCCATTTTCGAGCCCGGTTTTGTTAGTAAAAAAGAAAAACGGTAGTTAGAGATTTTGTGTTGACTATCGAGCACTCAAAAAAGTTACGGTACCTGACCGCTTTCCGATCCCAGTGATTGATGAATTGTTGGATGAGCTACACGGGGCTCTGGTTTTCTCAAAGTTGGATTTGAAGTCAGGCTACCACCAAATTAGAGTCTTGCCAGAGGATATTCATAAGATAGCCTTTCGCACCCACAAGGGGCACTATGAATTCTTGGTCATGCCTTTTGGGTTATCTAACACCGCGGCCACCTTCCAGCATCTGATGAACGAGGTTTTCCGTCCTTACTTACGGAAATTCGTTCTGGTATTTTTTGATGATATCTTGGTTTACAGTCCGTCGTTTGAAGAACATCTGCACTATTTGGAGATAGTTCTGGGGGTTTTAGGTGAGCATAATCTGTATGCCAATGAGAAGAAATGTTCATTCGGACAAGCGGAAGTGGAGTATCTTGGTCATGTGATTACAGGAAAAGGGGTTGCAGCAGATCAATCCAAACTCGAAGCCATGGTAAACTGGCCCAGTCCCCGCACTCTTAAGGAACTACGAGGGTTTTTGGGACTCACCGGTTATTACAGGCGTTTTGTATCTAATTATGCTAAGATCGCGTGGCCTTTGACTGAGTTGCTTAAAAAGGACAAATTCCGATGGGGAAATGACACCGAGTCAACTTTTCAGAATTTAAAAACAGCCATGGTCAGTGTCCCAGTGCTGGCGCTACCCGATTTTTCTAAGCAGTTTGTGGTTGAGACTGATGCTTCTGGGCATGGTTTGGGGGCAGTATTAATGCAAGACGGCCACCCTATCGCGTACTTCAGCAGGGTTCTTCCACATCGGGTCAGGCAACATTCGTCTATTCTTATTTAGTTCTGTAATTTAGATGGAAAAGAAACTTGTCTTTCATTGAGAGAATGATACACATATATATACAAAAGAAAGGAAACTATCTAAAGAAACTATACAAATTAGGAAACTATAATTAAGCTAATTTATTGGTTGTATAACACTCCCCTCAAGTTGGAGCAT
>CAIGRO010034659.1:0-14691 GCA_903798355.1 Fraxinus baroniana | reverse complement strand
CAGGGCCTTAGATTTCTCCAAATAGTCACTTTGAAAAATCAAATTTGTATAGTTAATAAAACAAAAAATGAATGAAAAACATATTTTTTCCAGTAGTACACAAAAGTGATACTTTTTTTTATTGTATAAAAAGTAAGGGTATAACAATACTTTCATTGGTCAAACAAAATATAAGTCAAATATAATTATATTCATACTACAATATTTATTTTATTGTACTACAATAATTTCATCGAGAGTCCAAAATCATTGAATACTTACCATGCACAGTTAATTAACACATATTGACCATGACGATAATTTCTATCCAAATATTTTGTTCGTGAACTTAAAAATGATTCGAAAATTGTTGGTTTAATTATAAATATCTTAAGCCAAAAAAGTTATATTTTTGTAATAATATCATCTTACGGAAATTCGGTGATGCAAAAGCAATGTAGCAATTTCATTAATGTTAGAATTGTTTTTATTATTAAGATTTAATCGTGTAACTATAATAGGAGATCGACTAGTTTCTTTTTAGAATAATGTTATTCATCAAAAGTAGATGATTGACTTTTATCCTTTGTTCGAGCCCCAGTTATACAAAAACTCATTTTTTAAAAAAATCTATTTTCAACTACACATTATTCAAGAAATAATTTTAAATGAAATTTTTTTTCTCATTTTTAATCACACATTCTACCAAAAAAAAAAATAAAAAAAATCACGATCCTAAAATACATATATATTTTTTTCAAAATAAAAGCTCAAAGAAGGGCTAAATATGACGGTGAATCACTTTCACATTTACAATGAATCATAATACGTTTCAATTTTATAGAAGAATATACGCTTTTTTGAAGAACAATGTTATTCATCTTCACTGGAATTACAATCTCAATCTAGGTGGCGTAAATGTGGATTTAAATGATGGATGAAATTAAATAAGTCATTTAATTTCACCTTTCATTTAACCTATCATTTAGAGTCACCTAAATTGGGGTTGTAACCCCAATGTGAATGATTAGTATTTTAGTTTTTTGAATGGTGAGATACCGACTCTATATTGAAACGGTACAGCTGGAGACATTTTCATAACATTATTGTCGTGGGTAGCCGTTCACGTGAGAGTAGAACATGGAGTGGCCCATTAGTGTTGAAAATATATAGAAAGTTGCATAGCATGAAACGAGTTCCCCTGCAGGAAACAAATGATATAATTAATTTGAAATTTTGAAACCATACAATTCTCCCATCTTTTCATGGGTACAATTGTGTTATCTGTTGTTGTTTTCAAATGATTTTATGTAGATTTTTTTGTACCAATTCTTGGGAACATGTTGGCATAAGACAACATTTGGCTAGCATCTAATTTATCGATTAATCGATCCATTTAAATTGAGGAGAACAGTAGTACCACAGTGTACAGAGGTCCTAAAATTCTGACATTGTACAAAATAGAAATTAATTGATTCAATAAATGGTAAAATTGAGAACCAGTTTTGAAATCAGATCAAATTAGTTATTTAACTGAAAGCGCATATCTGAAGACCTCTCTAAAAATTTGTAAAGTCGGGACCAGTTCCCAATATTTTTTAATAGGCTCTTTTAGCTAGTAAAGATAAAGAAAAGAAGAACGTACCGAAGGAGCATGGGTTTTCCGGGGGCACTCATGTAATAGATAAGCTTAAATATTGTATGAAATTTCTTTCATTTCTTTTGCTGTATTTATTTATTATTGAGTAAGCGAATTTAACTGCTTAGGATCACTTGTGATAATATAAGTTGGATACTTTTGTTGAAAAGTACAATGTGACACAATTTCTATTTTAATCATAAATAATTTATTTACAACCAATGTATAAGAATTGTCACCTTATACTGGAATCTTGTAGTGCTGACTAATTTACTATTCGAATTTGTGATTTGTCCTTATAATTGAAATAGTTAAATGTGACATTAGTACACTTGACCACGTGTTGAGTTTAATTTTATAATATGATCGTGCGGAGAATTAAATTCCAATAGATCGTCTTGTATTTCATCTAAATTCCCTAACAAAGTTATGTATATATTTTTGTGATTTTAATGGTTCTTTGATTCACTATTGGGTGAGATCAATTTCATTGGTTAAATATATCAATGAATTGGGGACTCGAAAATGTGCGAAGTAAAGAACATAAATTCGTGTCGGAAACTATCGCTCTGAGAAATGGGTAGGATGACTATATAATTATTTCTATTGAACGATTAAAATTTGAACTCCGTATTTAGCGATGACTAAATTTTGATATCTGCAATTACTTCACAGCACCACTGAAGAAAATGATATTGAAGTTAGTGAGAATAATTAAAGCAAAACGGTTATTTATGTTAGTACCTAATTATTAGATCTCAGACGGGAATAAAGTACGTATACAATAGGACAGATGAAAGTATTAGAGTTACTGTCTTCCGTGATCTTATATATTCAAAGAGTGCAGTTTTTTCCTTTTAGTGAAAAAAATAATGCCTAATAATTAGATTGGGTAGTATAGGGTCGACTAGATATGATCTAATTATTGGAACTTGCATAATATATGTCCAATCAGGTCATGTAGTAGCTCTACAAAATATTGAGACTTAATTACGGTAATTATAATAGTTTGGGACTTAATTCTAATTATAATAAAATTTTGTACTTAATTATAACTATTATGAAAGTTGTAAACTTAATTATAATTGTATTTGAAGTTCTATGAGTACACATGTAATTAAATATAAACTAATTTGACTTGGACTTTTATTAAAACTCTTATTTGGAATTTAATTAAAACTTCTATTTGAAAATGGAATTATTATTGTATACGGATTGGAACATCTTTATCTCTATAAATAGAGACTATATGGATCTAGAAATTCTACAGCAATCATAATACATAATTCTACAATTCAAATTTGGAGAGAGAAAATAATTATTTTTCTTACTTCAATCAATTGTCTAGTCCAAAAATTAGTTTTTTGATTTAATTAAAAGAAGGTATACACCTATCGGTTTAGTCTTGATTTTGGAGAATATCATAGAAGACTTGAATGTTTGAAGTATCAAGTTCTTACAATTAAAATTTCAGATCTCGTGATCCAAAAAATCGGAAGCTCGTGATTCAGAACTAATTCAAAAATTGACTATCAAATTTAGATAAAAATTTGAATCCATAGTTCTTGATATAATATACACGCAAAAATTTAGACGATTTTGTTTTTTAATTAAAGAATTTTTTTTAAAAAAATTTTTGGGTAATTTTGCTTCCGCATTCCAACAATTTAACTTGTAATTGTAAAAAATTAATTAATATTCAACGAATCCAAGTATGAGAATTCTTTAAAATTCTCATGAATTTTGTGAATTCTATTCAAATTCTTAAAATCCATGAGAATTTATAAATATTGATATCAACTAAACTTTGAGTTTATAACACCCTGCTAGATGAGTTAGTATACATAAGTAAGTCCATGTCTGGTTAGTGTTTATAAACTATTTAAGAACGGTCAAATCACTTTTTGTCCATATATTTTGTAAAGTTTATAAGTATCACACATTTCTTTGACTTTCATTTATATCTATTTATAAGCTAAACCATTTAAAAATATTTCCCAATAATTGATGAAGTGTTTATGTACCCTACAAAATATGATAGAAGAGTAAGACATATAAATACGAAGATTAAAAAGTTATCTTGAGAAGGCATATAAATCATTCAATAGACATAACCCTCACTTATTCACAATCCACTAAGTGCTCATATTTTAATGTTGTTTGCTCGAAGAGAAATGCTTATATTTTAATGTTGGTGAACATGACAGTCTCCTCACATAGGAGGTGTGACCAATAATTTTAAAAATCGCAGACCCTACCCTCATGTGAGGGGGTTGTCAAACTGAATGTACACTCAACTGATACTTGGTGTATACTCAACTTTATTCTTGCTCGGATGACATGTGTCTAAGGGTATCCACTAGACAACTATAGCATCTCATTAAACGTATATTAATTATTAAAAATATTCTCTTTAAATATTGCAGAAAATGTTTTTGGTTTATCATTTTGAAAAATTGTTTCTCAAAACAGAAAACTAACAAAACATAAACGGCTTAGAATTTTTAGACATTGTTTTTGATATTTTGTTTAATTAATTTGATTATTCGTAAAATAGAACTATTTTATATTAATAAAATAACAAGTAATATATACATTTTAAATTGGTAATTTTTACAAAAAAATATTTTCTGCAACAAAAATAAAATATGAACAAACAATAAACTAACTTGGGAAAAAAGGAACCAAAAAAATAAAAATTAATAAGGAGCAAGAAATCTAGACATATTTGGATAGTCAGAATCAATAAGATAAAATTGATATGCAAAAGAACTATGGTATAAGACTGCAATGTTGTAAAAATATTTGTCAAGTCCTTTGAAGTTATATACCTTCTCGTGGTATTGGAAAATTCTTTCGATGTTCATGTAACTACGTCAATGAATACTGGTTAATCATTAATAGTCCTTCCCATTCAACATACACAAAAAATCATCTACTAGCTGTCCTTTTTCCTCTGATGCTGGAGAAAGTGAAAATTGTATTTTACACGCTTATTTGAACTTATAAATTCAATCATATTTGTAACTTTGTGCAAATTTCTATTTAATTTAGTGTAAATATTGTTATTGCATGTAAAATGTGGACTTTGAAGCATTTGGAGCAAAAGGGATGATTTTTTAGATTCATAGGAGTTGAATTAGAGCCATTGAAGACTAATCGAATTGCATGATATTAATAAAAATATTAAAGGAACAATTGGAGGAAAGTCACAAGTTTAAGTGAAATTCAACTTAGCGATAGTTTGCGGACGGGATTCCACATTTTTAGAAGTTAAGGAAGACCAATTTCGAAATAATCTTGAGGTTCGGGGACCAACATTGAAGCATTTGAAAGTTTTGGGACCAATATTTAAGATTACGACGAAAAATGATCAAAATCGAACGAAACTCATGAAGCAAGGATCAAATTGGAATAAACTGGAAAATGCAATGCGGTTTGCAAACAAAATTTATATATGAAGGGTTCCACAAGAGTCTAATCAAAGTATTCTATAGTTTTCAATCATCTACGTAATCAAGAAATGAGGAACTGTTATTACTTTTATTATCCATTTTCTGTGTTTTTACTGAAAAAGTCAAAAATATATTTTGAGTTCTATTTAACAATTTTTTATTTTTTTTCAATGATACATTTTCAAAAATATCTAACCATACATCTCCTCAACTTTTGATAGTGTATTGAGTTCAATGGGTGTCCACATTGTGCTATTGACAAGAATAGAACAATATATAACATGATGATTACAATGATAAGTTGAATATCAAGAAATGATGCCATTTTGCCTCTAATGGGTCCATTTCAATTTTGAATTATACTGAACTTTATGTCAATCATTTGGCTAATGTTAATGACATTAATAAAACTTGTATACAAATTTCGCAATAATAGGCTTTTTTGACCAGTCATAAAATGTGCTAACCTCACGTTGTGTTGTGATGAAAAGACGTACGCTCGCTCGGATTTTCACAATCAGGTAAATGATTATTTTGTATAATAATGAGGACATAGAAGGAGAATGGCAATGATCGAAGAGAAGTTTTGACAGTGTGGTAAAAGCGTTAGTGTTTCTCATTATTGGGAAAATGAACTGTTTCTGTACTTGACAGAAATTATAGAGCCGAATCAATCATGAACCATTCCCTCCATTTTGCAAAATCTTTGATCCTGATTTGATGTTAGGGGGGAAAAAAAAAGCTCGGAAAAGCTTCCATAACATTCAACCAGAAACAGATATACTTATAAAGAAAAGCTAACAAATTCTACATTGATTGAGAAAGATTGCTTGTTCATGCAAAATCTTTTTACGTACTGATAAATTGAACAATCATGCTATATGAATAGAAAGTATGACATGGTGATTGACATAATACATGACATTTCATCACTGGACTGTTTTAAATACAGACAACTTTCTCATCCAATCAACTCTCACTACGGCATCTTCGTCCCTGCATCTGAACAGATTCTTCTGGTAAAGGAGCATTATTTTGAATCGAAATGTTCATGAGTCATTCCAAGAAGGAAAAACTGGCAAGTCAGACATGGCGAGTGGAACTGGCCTCAGCTGAGAAGTCGGGATCCAGGAATTGACATTGGTCGAGGGGTTGATGTAGTTAGTTGCCGAGGTAGGCTGTGCAAAGAAAACAGTCCCTCCTGTGTTATCCGGGCTTGTTTCTCTCGAGCCAGTAACTAAAGACAATGGACTTTTAAAGTTTCGTGTATGGGGATTGGTTGATTCAATCCCAATCAGATCTTGCAGAGCTCCGGAGAAAGACGAATTTTGATATTTTCCAGCTTTGTACGTCATTTTGTCCCCAAGTGATTCAACAGAAGCATTTTGCACCATTTTCCAGTTAGTAACATTTCCAGCTCTCTCGACCAGATGGAATTCCTCGTTTTCAGGAGCTGCTGTTCTGTAAGGATCTGTCTCCTTGTTTCGCCGCGCTAACTCTCTAGCAGGAAGAGTATCACTAGCCATGATTTTCTCCACATGGTATCTCGATATTTCAAAATTAGTGACTGCATTTACACCCCGGAACTTGATTGCAGCAATGTCGTAAGCTTCTGCTGCTTCTTCCTGCGTGCCTGGAGTCGAACGTAAAAATTAACTTCCCTGAACATAATTACACTTATCAAGAATTTTTACTATGAATATAGCCTTAATAAAGTTTTCTAATTGAAATCGGCCTTGAAAGTCCAAGTAGCTTTTGAATCAGCCTTATAAAAGCATCACTAGTGGCTTAAAAAGTGAAGCACGAGAACAAAAAAGGACTCAATATTGAGCCTTTCAATGCTTTCCCTGCCAGATTTACATTTTTGAATGGTTTAACAAGACATCAAGATGAAAAGAAGTTAAAATTTTGTTTATTGTGAGTACTGTTATTTGAAGCATCGGGCAACTTACTGAAAGTTCCGAGATAGAGGTCCTTGTTCCCTGCAACCCGGCCAATCCTAGCTTGCCAGCGTCCGTGCTGATGATGCCTTTAAGTATGGCAAAACCCAAGTTTAATATGATTAAAAAGCCTGCTTAAATTCATACAAGACTATGTTCTGAACATTGAAGGAATTTCGAATGAACCTTGTCACTCCTCTGTACATTGAAATACCCCTTGAAAATCCACTACTTCTCCTGAAAACGAGTACACAAAAATCCAGTAAGTGGAAAAAGTCAGGAAACAAAGGCATCTAACAGAAAGTTTTAGACTAGTTCACCTTCTCAAATGTGCCACAAATTCCTGTCTGCTCATGTTTTCCATCTGTACAACTTCGTTCTCGTAGTTTTCCAACTGCAAAAGCAACAAGAAATTGTGAGTTGTTCATCCTGGCTGCCAGCTAGGGCATGACAATACAGTAGCCTGAAAGAGTCAAACCCGTGGCATCAGGCATGCCTACCTAAACACACAAAGAAGATAACATAAACGAGAGGGAAAAAATCACTTAGTACCGGAAAGTTGATATGTGTTGAAGGGCCCCAGTACTTAATTGCAGCAAGATCGAATGCTCTTGCGGCTTTTTCTTCCATATCATAACCTCCTGAAATGTGTTTAATCATTCACATATATTTGCTCAGGAACTAACTACAAATTTAATAGCTTTGTTAAAACTATAATCTTACCAAGATAAACTGATTTTATATGATTTGATGGGAACAGCATATCCAGAGCATGACGAGAAAATTTACAGAGACAATGAAAATGAGACAAATATGGTCAGAGACTAAAACCATAAAAATCCAAAAGAGTACTGAAGGGATTTTATTTCCTTTGTTACCTTGCCTTCCTTTCCTAGTCTGGCCCTCCTTCTTGCAACTATTATCCCATAAATGTGCTTCATACCTACCCGTCCATCGATGTCTGGAAATAAAAGTTTGTAAAAATATAACACAGTCCTTCATGTGCCGGTCAGCTTATTTTTTTCCATCAGAAGTATGACACTTCACAATTTTCATCAAAGAAAAGCCCCGAGACTTGGTGAGATAGGAAAGGACAGACATGGCGAGTACAACGAAAAAAGTAAGGCTACTAGAAAAATATGAAATTGAAAAAGAGAGAGAAAAAACTCAAGATCAGCCAAGGAACACATCATTATCCTATAATAACATGGGACTATTAACATTAAAATAGATACAAAATAAACTGTTAAATTCATAAATGTATGCTGACCTAGTTACACCTCTATATTGAGATGTTCTTTGACCAAAACTATCAATGGCTTTCCTATGAACTTTCGGTTTTAATGTCACTTTCTCATGTTCTCTTTTCCTATTTTCCATTTCCAAACCTTCAGTCTCCGTTGGTGAAATTTGTCTTGAAGCAGTAACACAACTTGACTGAGAACCAGGACTCATTGACAAGCTCAATGACTCCATTGCACCACCACCACCAACAACCATTCTGGGATTCACCAGATGTTCAAGTGCATGGTGATCAACCCAGGTTTTCGAGCATGTCATTGCATCCTCAGACATTGGAGGAACTAGAGTATTACAGTCCAGAAGTTGAGTTTCTTTATGGGGTTGTTGTTCATCTGTTGTTTCATACATACCATGATAATGTATCCCCGCTGCAGAATAGTACTGAACTTGAACATCTTCTCCTATTTGTTCCTTAAAGGGTTCTTGATTGTAAAAAATGCTGTCTAAACTACGAACCATTGTTCCTGTTTCATGGCTTCCATATTGATGAGTTTCCACAGTTGCAGCACCCAAAAAATCCTCCAGTTTTGGAGAGGAATTTGGTGCCATGACTCCATTAAAGAAAAAAAGATAAATCTGTTAATACTAAAACCAAATACTGCATATTTAGTGCACAGTTTCTAGGAAATGTATGTAAATATATAAGAAGAAAATGGGGAGAAAATGAAGCTAACCTTGTGTATGTGATGTAGAGAGGGGTTTCATGATGCAACGGGAACCGTCTGATTTGAGGGGCATCACTGAGAAAGGTGAGTGAAATCCACCATAAGAGATTGCAGCAGGAGCCTCCATTTTCATGTGGGTTGAGAGAGAAAAACCCAAACATTTATCATTATCATCATTCATGGTCTTAAGCTTCTTCAGTCTCTCTCACACACACACTTATATGTGTATCTACCTATTGTTTGATTGATTCATCTCTCTGGTCTGAAAGAAAAAACATTCTTTACAAGAAAACTACTCTCCCCTCTTCTTAAAACCGGGCCCTTTAAAGTTTAAACTAAACAAAATGAAAGAATTTGAGCAAGCTATGCTGGTGTAGTAGATAGCATTATATGGGGATCTGTGTTGTAAATGTATATAGCTCATGCTCGATCCTCGTTATTTTAAAACACATTTTAAAAAAAAAAAATTTATTTTCAATCACACATTTTCACATGAAATATTTTACTAATAAATCAAAAATATTTTCATACTTTTTAACTATATATTGGGTAATTGGCGCAAAACGTTCCTACCTTTGACAAGTTTTATGCAAAACATCCTTTCCTTTCATTTTTAGATGCAAAACGTTTCTACCTTTCACATTTTTTGCGCAGAACGTCATTTTCCCCAATTTTTGACCATTTTACCCTCCAATTTAAATAAAACAAAAATAAAGAATAAATTGCAATCTTACTCCTAAACTTTTCTAAAAATACAAATGAGTCCAAAACTTATAAAAATATTTAAAAAAAAAACCGTCGAGTGCTCCTACCCGCCAGTTATGGATCCAATTTCCACCTCATTCTGGCCACCAAAACCGCCGGTTATGACTACCAACTTAATCATCAACATCCTCTACAATTTCCACCCAAAAACGTCCCATTTCATCCACTTATACGCCCAAAATCCTGCATCAAAACCAGCAAATCGAAATTCTGCAACCTNTCATGCATCAAAACCAGCAAATCGAAATTCTACAACCTGCCGAAAATCTCTCCTCCGACCACTGTCCTGGTCGCGGACCACCACGATCTGTCTACCCAGGTCCAGACGACATAGAATATGACCTCAATTCACTCCAAACAACCCACCATCAAACTGAATTAATTCATGAAACATTGTTGATTAATTCTTTTATCAACATTTCAAAATGAGTTCACGGAGATCCTCAAAACCACTTGACAAAAATAATTGCCCACATTGTGAAGAAGTTCAAAGACTCAGAATCACCTTTGCCTGCGTTTCAAAAGCTCTAACCGAGGGGTTTACAAATAATTGAATAGTCCCAAGAATAAATGTGAAGTGAAGAGGCTTTTTTGGACTGATTTGCATTTTTAAAAAAGTTTAAGAACATATTGCAATTTTCTTTATTTGTCTTTTCTTTTCTTTTTTGTTTTATTTAATTGGAAGGTAAAATGGTCAAAAATTAGGGAAAAGAACGTTCTACGCCAAAAATGTGAAAGATAGGGACATTATGCATCAAAAAACGAAAGGTATGGACGTTTTGCACCAATTACCCTTATATATTCTCCAAAAACTCACTATTACAAACTATTGTTCAACAAAAAAAAATGTGGCTCAAATATTGACATAATTAGGAGAAACAAAACCAAAGAAAACACTATTCTTCCCTACTTTTGCTTCTTATCAACTACCAGAATATATTTAATAAAAATAATAATTTTAGAGAATATGAAGTTAATAAGTCGGGAAAAAAAAATTTGGTTGATAATGTGTGGTTAAAGATG
The DNA here is from genome assembly GCA_903798355.1 of Fraxinus baroniana. Classification (NCBI taxonomy): domain Eukaryota; kingdom Viridiplantae; phylum Streptophyta; class Magnoliopsida; order Lamiales; family Oleaceae; genus Fraxinus; species Fraxinus baroniana. The sequence goes on along the minus strand of CAIGRO010034659.1, from coordinate 3,923 downwards.
ACTTTGAAAAAAATGAAGTTCAAACAAATGCCAGATTTCCTTAGCCCTGATTGACAACCATTAAATCAATTTTTTTCACATACTCATTTTCAATCGCACGTTCTCGTAATAAAATATTTTATACGTAAATAAAAAAGATCTACTTTTAACCACATATTCTCTAAAAAATCACTATTTCAAAACTCCTTTTTCTAAAAAAAAAAAAAATCATTTAAATGATAGTCAAAAGGGACTTAGCTGCTTCAACTCGAGCCTTGGTCGAGGACCTCATAGAGTGCCCCTACAAATTGTCATGTATCCATTTGATGTAGATTTTATTTAAACAAATATTGTAAAAAGTGATTTTGTTGGAAAATGTGTAGTTAAAAAGTAAGAAAAATGTTATGAGTTCACTGACAAAACTTTTTTATTGAGAAAATGTGCAGTTAAAAATGAGTTTGAAAAATTTGAGTTTTATAGAATCAGTACCAAACATATATTTGTGTGTGTAGTTCATACATTTGAAAGTGTACTTTTGATTTTATCCCACCCAAAAATATTACATGTGTGTATATGTCAAGCTTATTGCCTATGTGAATAGAAGGCTAACTCGGATGCAAGCGCATGGGGTGTCCTTAAGGGCCACGTTGGCTGTCCATATGTCATCACCCAAATACAAATATAGGAGTATTAAGTGGAGTGAATTGCTTGTCAAGTCATCTCGTCCCAGTAACAGAGTCGAGTTGACTCGATTCATGCTCGAGGCAAGTTGTTGGTGCGAGAGATCCAGTTAGCATACACGAGAGCTCTCAGCTCACCTAGCCATGTACAAATACAACACAATAAATCGAAGAATTTGGATTTTTCCTTTTTATCTACCTATAATAAAAGAGTGAGTTTTGAAATCACTATTCACAAGCTGCCGGCTCTGCTTGACTAATTTTTTATTTTTTTAACGTTTGGTTCAATATTTTAAGCTACGAATATTCGTTTTAAGCGATTTAAAAATTGTGAAAAATGTTGTAGTGCGGCCATGATAAATATTATTATTATTTAACGTTTGGTTCAATATATTAAGTTACGAATATTCGTTTTAAGCGATTTAAAATTTGTTGGAAATGTTAAAGTGCGTACATGATAAATATATAATCGATAGATTTTATGGCTCAACTCGGCTAAGCCATCTAAGCCGTTTTTGGATTTTTTTTTTCCTTTTTTTTTATTTACGTTTGATTTAGTATTTTAAGTTACGAATATTCGTTAAGTGATTTAAAATTTGTTAGAATTTTGTTGACAATGTTAAAGTGCGTCCATGATAAATATATGGTCAATAAATTTTAAATATAAAAAATAATTTTACATTAATTGTGAAACGTAAAGTCGTGATTGTTTATGTTTCTTTTCAATATCAACCACATTCCAATGTCCTTTTCTCGAACTTTATTTTTCCTACAACGTTTGATTAGATATTTCACGATATGAATATCCATTTGGAGCGAAATAAATTTTTTTACGAAAACTTAAAATGTGATAATAATAAATATATTGTCGATTAAGTTTAAATATAAAAATTATCTTAAATTATTAAATGTAAAATCATAATCGTTAATTTTTCTTTTATACTCACCCTCAAAAACATAAAATGTGATATGCAAGACCTCCAAATATTTGTACTTCAAGAAAATTGAGGAAGAAAGAAGAAACAACAATATCTTGGTAGTTTGCTAGTGTATGAGTGTTTTTAAATTTGAATTGATTTATATTGGTTGTTTATGATGAATAATTTCCCCTTTTGTTTCTAACTTCCTTTTTTCTTATTTATTTATTTTTCATTGTAACTTTAAGGTTTTCTATTGTAGAAATTTTGCTCATTAAGATTTAATTAGTGATGTCTCCAAAAATAACTAAAAATCAATCAANATGAATAATTTCCCCTTTTGTTTCTAACTTCCTTTTTTCTTATTTATTTATTTTTCATTGTAACTTTAAGGTTTTCTATTGAAGAAGTTTTGTTAAATAAGATTTAATCAGTGATGTCTCCAAAAATAATCAAAAATCAGTCAACGCTATTACGTAGTTAACTATATTATAAGTCACGTGCCTCTGACAAGTATATAAAAGTGTGTTATACTTAGGTTTTTGGAAGTGAGGTTAAATTATTTTTCCTTATTTTCTTTTTGTTTAATATAGTATCCTTACATTCTAATACAAGTTCCAACAACTAATGAAGACAAATGAATTAAGTTAGTTAGGTTTGATTTGTTGAAGAGAAAACTAAAACGAAGGATGAAAATGGGGGCCAGCTTACTTTAACTAAGTCCAATCCTGCATAGTTCTCTAATTATTAAGCTCAATTGGATCATTTTTTGAGTTTAGGATTATACTAAGTTTTTACAGTATTTTTTAAACTCATTCAAGTACAACATAGTAAAATTTTAAGAATTTTTCAATATTATTTAGGCACAAAATCGGATACTCACTCACATGCCAAAAGCTATTCCCTCGTACGTTGAACACAACACAAGAAAAATGGGATAAATTATCTTGCAGACCTCCAAATAACTAGAATCCAAAGCCAACAGATAAAGAACTCATCGGGATTTTAAGTTCCACTGTTCTCATCCCAAATTTTGCAAAATCTAATTTGGGGTGACAATTTGAAAATCGTACAGAAAATTGAAATTTCTATTTTAACTGTTTACATATTCAAATCCACCCATCCAATCACATTTTCATGCCAACACTTAAGCTAACATGATTTAATAAACATCGATTCATATATTTTTATGGAAATCTAATCTCATGCACAAACGAATTACAAGCTTAAACAAAAATAATCTTGTAAATATATTATCTTAATATATGAGAACACTTGTACATATGAGAACATTGGACTTTGATTTGATTTCCCTCCCCTTGACTTCTCCACCATCCATTAAATCTCCATCCGTCCACGTCCTTTACCAATTTGAGAATTATCATAAATTATGAGTGAGCATAAAATTCGTAGAATTTCTTAGGTTCAATCCCTTTTGAAAAAATATGCCTATTCACATGTTAAAAAAATAAGAATTTCATACCAAAAATATTTCACATAGTTGAATTGTCAATGGAATTCTTGATTTCGATGAATCCCCTAGGCTCATAAAAATCATTATGATCTTAAAATTTAACTTTTATGGTTCATAATTTGCAACTACATTTAAAAACATAAAATATATATTACCAGCTCCCTCGATTCTTGATACGAAAATGAAAATTACTTTACTTCGAATAATCAAATTTGTAGTAACAAAATCCTTATTTTTCATTATTGCAAATAAGTTAAAACTAACATTTGAGAGGAAGGAGAAATGAAATTCAGATTTGAGGAGTGAGGGTAAAATATTGATATTTCTCTTCTTGTAACCTCTCTTTTTAATGAAAAAACTAAATTGGAGTGTTATTTTTAATCATAAACCTTGTTTAATTGTACCTTAAATTGAAAATCTGAAAATTTTTAATTCCAAAAACCATTCTTTTAATTTTTTTTATATATAAAATCTGCATGATAACACAAATCTAATTTACAGTATGTTAAGGGATATATATATATATCTCACATCGATAAATGATGTTGACACAGACCAATTAATAAATTAAGATCTTGGACTACTCCTCTTAACCAGGTCTACCTTTTAAGATTGAACCACAAATCTTAACGTGGTATCAGAGCTCATTATGCTCCAACGAGCGATTCGATTATGTAGACTCTAAATTGAACACGTGAATTTCAAGATTGCTCTGCTCAAATAAGTCACCATCTTGCGGGGGCGTGTTAAGGGATATATATATATATATCTCACATCGATGAATGATGTTGACACAGACCAATTAATAAAAATCTTAAACTACTCATCTTAACAAAGTTGACATTTTAAGATAGAAGCTCAAATCTTAACATA